>JAKOGI010000767.1:208293-350793 GCA_029747015.1 Carnegiea gigantea | reverse complement strand
GGGTTTAGGCAGAGATTCCATGATGGCTGAGGGAATACTGTCTAATTTGACAAATGGTTTGGATATGCTTTCTATAAAAGAGGAAGGGGGTTTTGGATTGGGGCTTGCCATATCCTTTTTGGCAACGTCCTTTTTGGAATCAGTTTTGGCATTGAGCTAGTTCAATTGCTGAGCAATTATATTCAAGATGGCGTTTGTGTAATTGGCTTGCTCATAAACCTTTTTGATGTCACTAAGCTGGGCAGTATCGGTATCCATTCCCTCCCAGCCACTTTTGTAAGGAAAAGCATGAATAGTCTTTCCCTTGGCAAAAGCTTTATGGGATAGTGCATAGGCGAATGGATGGAAACCATACTTGTACCATCGGCAAGATGCCAAAATTTTACAATTGATTGGCCTTTCCTTAAAGAAGATTATTACTCTGCCAGTAATGCTTCCAAGCGCCAATGGTTCGAACAAATTGATCTAAACCTTAGAGAAAAGGTTAAACAAGCTTGGATAGTTGACATGCAAAGGCTTGCAGTCAACATCCCCTTTTTCTTATGGTTTCTTACATTTACATCTCAAAAAGGTTTGAATGATGTTTATACGTTGGTCCGTTATATATATTGGTATTGATCATGGCTAACAGAGGCGATTTGTATTTCTTTAATCTTTTGTCACTTAAAGCCATGTAGATAGGTGCATTAACACCTTTTCTGATGAAAGGTTTAACAGCAACATGAACAAGTCTAATATGCATAAAGCGTAATTTGCCCCTTAAATGTATTTGAATTGCTTCTGGTTTGATCAAAGAAATAGTTTGTAATCCATTTTGTAAACTCGTGATCTCTTCATGAGTTTTGATTGAAAAAACAGTTTGAAAGCTAAATGTACCAATTTTGTAAATAGTTTTAGTATTGATTTTGCGAATACCCCATTTGTGAAAATTATTAGGAGACGGGGCCTTAATAGGGTCATTTGTCCTAAACTCATTACTATTGACTATATCACTACCATGACTATCTATCTTAAATGACAGCAACTTTCTAAACTTACTAGCCATTGCCATATTTTGTGCATATGCTGTGCTTGATAAAAATTTACTCCCACAATGCAGATTAAAGATGGGACCACCGGGACCACTTACCGAGACCACCTCACTCAGCTGACCAACAGATTCACAACTAACCAATGGCTGACCAACGCTTATCAAATATCATGCACAGATAGACGCATAAATGGCTCTGACACCAGAGGAGAACAGGATCGGAAGGAACACATGAATTAGGAAAACTTTATAAAGAAAACTTAAAGCATAGAGTACATAAAGGAAAATATAAATTGAAACAAGAACACTAAAGAAAACTTACAGATAGTCTGTGATAGTAATAAACTTACAATTTGTCGATTTGTTGAGCTTGTACAAGGATTTGTAAAAGAAAATTAGAAAGAGAGGAGAGTTTTGTAGAGAGCAATGAGAATTCTTAGAGAGAATTTCTAGCTCAGATTTTGTGATTTGTTGTAGTGCGATATCTTTCGACAAATCGCGATATTTTTTTGATGCTTTGTCCAAATGAAAATGAATGCCTTATATACAGCTGGGAAGAGCACAATGATAGAGGCGTAATGATGTCCAATTGTCTTCATGTGCCATGCGCCAAAAGTTGGGCTGCAATTGTCAAAAGGTAACAACATTATACTGTGCAACTTTAGAAAATTTTATGCTTGAGAACTGTTCATAAATAGTAACTTGTCGATGCATGAGATGAACAGTGAAATGTCGGAGAACTGTAGTGAATAGTGTCTACCGACAGTTTTGTCTTCACCTGCAAAATAAAAATTTTGGTAATTATAATGGGCCTTACTTCTGCTAAAGGCCAAGACCTTTGCGAGCTCTTTACTTTTGTTTTTGATTTTGTCATAGATCATGAGAATCTTGAGAATCTTGAAGATCTTCAATTCTGGGTTTTGTAGTAGACTCTGATGAGCTTGAATTGTCATCTAAGTCACCATTATCAAGGAGCTTTTGTAAAAAGATTTGTCTCATTACTGGGTCATCTTTGAGGACTTCGAGGATATATGTTTGTTTTTATGTTAGTCCCTTAGATTCAGATTTGGTAGAGGAAGAAGAGACTTCATTCTGGTAGGGGTAAATGGTTTGCGTGCTGGTTCTATAATTTTGTCAAATGTGTGAATGTTTTGGAGAGTGTATTTTTTGGTTTTTGTTTCGCAGAAATATTCAACATTTTCTTTGCCACAGAGCTTGGTTTTGTATTCATTCCACCATCTGACCTTGTAAATCCGGAAAGTAGATAGGGGAAATGAATTAAGAGTGTAATTCTGATATCTGCATTGCCAACAGAATATCCAGGTAATGTTGAAGATTCTGAAGAATGGTACTTCTTTTATATAGGTTTCATAGGCGGGGGTGTTTGCAATCCAGAAGTCCTAACCTTCCTTAGCTTCACTAGGTAGGATAGAAGGAGAACGACCAAACATAGTCCACCAATGATAAAACCAGATTGGAAATGTAAATGGAGCTTTGTCATGAAAATTAAAGAACCAAGAATGAATTTCTTGCTTGTGGAAAAAAGCTCTTAGCCATGCCATTTTGTAATTAAGATAATGTAATGGATCATTCCATTGCTGGAAGCCCAAAACATTTTTGATATTTTATAAGAAGGATTTGCGGCATCTGTTGCACCAGTAATGTCAACAGACTGGGTGCCTGTAAGAATGAGTTCATAAAATTGTCGAGTTTTTTGTGGATGATCACCAAGGTGATGAGAATCACCAAAGCTTCGTTGGACCAAGTCTCTGATGAAAAAATTTGTGGGGGCAATTTTGTAGCTGGTAAGAAAAAGGTATTTTGTAAATATGAGGAAATAATTGTCTTGTGAGGGTTTTGTGGGTGGTTTGGTAACAACGGTTTTGCATGGTAAAGGTGGGAAATTGGCGAGAGATTGAAACGAATTTTTTGTAGGAACAATTTTGTAGTCATCATTCTTTTGTATACCTTTGCCTTTGTCCTTCTTGCTCATTGTGGAAACCTGCATAAAATGTGCTTTGTCACTCTTTTCTCGCAAAAACTCTCTTGTAAGGAAATCTGGTGGGGAATTATTCTCTCCTTTGATAAATTCTATTTCAAAATCAAATGAGGATAAAATTGCTTGTCATTTGGCAAAGATTTTATTTTGAAACTAAATTCTTAACATCCTTTTGTAAAACAACTTTAGCATCTTTACAATCGATTCGAAGTGGAAGTGTTTTGTAAAATAGATCATCTTGAAATTTGGAAATACATAGCGCTATAGATAAAATTTCTTTTTTGATAGTCGAATAATTTTATTGTGGACCGAGCCAAATGCATGAATGATATTAAACTAATTGTTCTTTATCATTCATTCTTTGTTTAAGGATTTCTTCATAGCCTATGTCAGATGCATCTGCTTCTACAATCATGAATGCAGGGGGATGGGGAATACCTAGACATGGTAAAGGCTCGACCTTTTGTTTGATTTGTCTAACAATGTTAGTGTGTATATCAGACCAAGGTTCAAGATTTTTCCTAAGTCTTCTATACAAGGCAGTGCATAGTTGTCGAAAATAACGGAAAAAAATCTGAAATGTAGTTAAGGCAACTAAGAAAATTTTGCAACTGGTTTTTGTAAATGATTTCTTCCTTTAAATAGGAAATTTAATTTTGCTTTAATTGTAAAAGATTGACTTGTTTGTGGATTGACGAATTTTGTAAAAGCAAAACTTCACGTTGCTTAGCAGTAGAAAGAAAATTGAAAGAGATTTGTTTGTCAAGAATCTTAGTATGAACACCAGATTCATTAACATAAAATGGATAAATTTGTGTTAAAAATGCAATACTTAGAATCATGTCATGGGTAATATTGTGCACTATCAGGAAAATATTTTTGACGCAATAACCATTGTTTTGAATGTAACCTTTGTTCATGTTGAATTAGAGAGTACACAACCACAAGAGGGGGGTGAATTGTGGTGTCCGATTTTCGCAAGTTACTGACAAACAGTCTTAGACCCTGTTCGCACAGGTTGTTTCTGAGATAAGCAGAAGCGAAAATCCAACAAAATTGAATGCGGAAATAATGGACACAGGATTTTTACGTGGAAAACACCTCTAGCCCAACTGAGGTTAAAAACCACGACCTACCTTGTGTAGGATTTAAAAACTTCACTAAACGGGCTAATCACGTTACTATAGTAACACACCTTGTTACAACTTGTAACACACGTAACCTGTCTTCCCTAAGACAAGTTACCCCACGTCCAAAATCCCCTTGATTTGAACACACGCTCTACTCACTCTTGTGAAAGAAGAATGTAAAGAAAAAAACACCCTATTACAATGCTTCTCAACTAAGCTAATATAGGGTACAATGAAGTCCTAGTATGCCAACTTTGAAAGCTCAATTAATTCACTCACAAGGCTCGGTTTTCTTTTCAAACGTTTTAGCTCATGAACTCAGATTTTTTCTCTTTGAAAACCGATGTGTCCAAGATTGTAAGAAGCCGCCTTTTATAGTGCTTGGAACACAATTCATCAAATTTTTGGAAACTAAAAAATCTGAAGAATATAGAATCCTTTACCAACAAGGGATGGAAAAACTATTTCTGAAATTTTTGGAAACTAAAATCCTAGAGAAAATAGAATCCTTTAGCTACAAGGGGTAAGGTGACATGAGCTGAAAACACTTCCTGAACCGCGTGCATAAGGCGGTGTTCTTTAGCAGCTAGCCCATGTTTTTCTCAACTACCTTATCCACTTGCCAAAAATTGGATATTCTTTTTATTCAAAAAGATTTTGCAAATCCCTTAAGATTTTTGATAACCGTTTTTTAGGGTAAAGAATAAGATACTCCATAGAAAAATCTTTCTTGCAAATCTTTAAAGAAGCTGCTCAAAATCCAAAAGATAAAAATCATGCACAGCAGTTTTTCGCAACTTATTCTGGAAACACCCTCATCGCCCTGTTCCCAGGGTTGTTCTGAAGGGTGATCCGAAATATTTTCCGAAAAATAAAACTGTTTCCAGTGAGTGGTAAATTAAAATTTTCTAATTGGCATATTAACAGGAGTCTAAAAATATAAAACCAAATCAGATCAAGACATCTTGTCGTAACCGCTAGTCATCTTGTGCAACGACTTTGCTGCAAACACTTCACAGAATATGCTTCAAACACCGCATGGAACCTGTTTGTCATAGCTGCACATATCTTATGTTTCAAACACTTCTCAGGATATGCTTCAAAACACCTCACAGAACCTGTTCCTCACAGGTGTTCTTACATTGCTGACTTGAGTACCTGTTCTTGATAAACCATTAGTCAAGCAGTTTTAATACATTGAGAACAGCAGTAAGGTCCTGTTTGGAAAGCCTGTTTGGAGCAACAACAACAACACTTGGATTTGTTATCATCAAAACTTTATACATTCTAACAAATTCTCCCTTTTTGATGATGACAAACCAAGTGACCATATTGACTTTCAAGGGCAATTTAAGTGATTTGTACCAATTATTCAAATTCACATGAAGCAGTTAGTATCGAAAAGATTGTAAGAAAATTAACTCGTCCATGGCAGAACTAAAACAATATTGGTCAACCTATCTTCCCCTTTTGGCATCATTAAAAAGTAGGGGCGAACAGTCAAACAGAGGGTGTTTGCTATCACCACCACTTGGGTAATGGAGGAAAGTCAACAGGCGATACACTCAAGTGTTTTGGTACGGTAATGAGATTGGCCATCCTAGTCACACACAAGCAATTCACAACAAAAAGCAAGCAAGGCAAAGCCAATCAAAAAACAAGATATCCTGTCATTCATCAAAAGAGTGCAACAGAGTACAAACTGATTCACCAAGAGAAGTGAGAACAGGCTATGAGAACAACAGATGGGAACAGCTCATGAGGGGTGTTCAAGGAGCAGAAGGAGAAAATTTTGCTGAAAGTGAAGAGAGAAGGGCGAGGAGATCTGCATGGCGTTTTGCATTTAGAGCTTTTTTCTCGTCCAGGGCAGCCTTTACAGCGTTAAGCTCAGTACTGAGGCGAGAGTTTTCTTCCAAAGCAGCCTCAAGCTTGGTTGAGGAACTGCCAGGAACAGGAGGACGGGGTGTTCTGGTCCCCTGTTCTGAGGCAGACCCTTCAATCAAAGCATACCCACAACCCATAAGGGTGTTACTCCAGATCTCATCAATGAACTGAGCGCCCACCTTCTTCTGCAGTGTCACCCCAAAGTGCTCAAACACACTAGTCAAGAAGAAGCCGTATCCCAGGTCATGTTCCCTGGAGGTGTTTGCAATTCTTGCTATGTGGCGAATCATGATGGCAGGAAGGTTGATTTGCTCTTCCTTGTCCATCAGATCCATCAAACATTGATCCATGACATCAGTAAGATTGCGACCCTGGCCCCTGGGGATGACATTCTTGATGATAAACCAAAATAGCAATTGATGGAGCGATGTCATGTCCCCTTTCTTCACAGACTTGGGTGTTTGCAGGCTTGGTTGCTGGCTAAAGTTCTGGGCGAGTTCCAGCAGCCTGGCTGTCCCTAGAATAGTCTTGTCTTCCCTCACATATATATCAAAGCCTGTGGAGGGAATCCCTAGAATTTCCCCTAATATCTTCGCATCAAAGCAAAGCTGCTTCCCATTAACAATACTTGTCACCACTCCTTCGGTGACAGTGCAGTTGGCATAGAACTCTGCCAACTCATGTACAGAACACCCCAGTTGGGTGTTTGTAAACAACTCATACCACCCCTGTGCACGCAGCTTGTGCAGAAACACCCCCAGACCCTGTTTCTCAAAATACTTGACCTTTATAATTTTGCCCCTGACAACCCGTCTCTGAATCAATTGGGTCAGTTTGGCTGAGATTGCAGACGGGGTAGATTTCTTGGCTCATTTAGGTTGGGGCTCAGTAGGAGGGTCTTGGGTGGAGGCATGTTTGAGGGAGGCTTTTCTCTTGGGAGTTTTGAGGGGTGATGGTTTTGGTATAGGAAGAGGCTTATCCTCTGAGGACTCTGAGAACACGGGCGTGCCCTGTTTGAAGGCAGTGTTCTCAGCGTCGCTATCTGGTGAAGGCTCAGAGGAGGAATCAATCTCCTCAACAACAGGGGCTGACTGTTTGGCAGGACGAGGAGTGGAGTGAAAAGCTATTCGGGCTAATTTTGTTGTGGGTCTGTTTGTGGGTTTGGCCGAAGAGGGGATTTGTGGTTTTGGTTTGACAGGGGGTTCACTTTTTGAGGGCGCTTCAGTCTGGCCGCTTTTAGGCCTTGATGGTGGTCGTGTTCTTGGTACTCTAGCACGCCTAGCCACAATTTTGTACCTTTTGCGTTTCTCACCGGTTTGTGTTACCGGTGTGGCTTGTGCAGGCTTAACAGGGGACTCCTCCATTTGACCACTACTTCCCCCTTTGTTTTTTTTTACAAATCCTCCCCTAGGTCATCCTTAAAAACTTCAGGCCCTGTTTCTGACCCTGTTTCCTGCTCAGGAAACAGCCCAAACGAATTGAGGTCATCTAACCCATGGTCCAACAGAAAGAGTTCATCTAAAGCCCCAATTTCTCTTTCAGATGCCCCAACGAGTTCTTGGGGTTGACATGCGCCCGTTTCACCAAACAAAATCAATTCCCACCCAAATTTGTACGGGATGTCTTCCAATTTCAAATTCACTGTTCTAAGGTCGATACTTTTCAAAAACCCAAAAGGTTTATAGGCAATGGGTCGAGGAGGTTCAGTATTTTTACCTTCCATGAGGGCCGTCAGAAATTGTGTAGGTGCAAACAGGGCTGTGGCTGTTTGCAAGGCTGTGCCCTGTGTCTGGTTGCCCTGGGTCAAGGTCGAGGAGCTCTCGAAGCTAATGGGGAACGCCATTTTTCAGAGGAAGGAGAGAGATTAGGGTTTCTTGAACAGAGTTTCAAAGCAAGAGAGTTTCGGTGGAGGTGAGAGATTGAGCAAGAGCTTTAAAGGAAAGAGAGACGTGCGAAATCTTTAAAAGTTTTTGCCCGTTTTTGCAACGGACTTTAGCATTTATTGCGCACGCCTCGGGAAGAGATTAGCAGTTTTCAATTTGTTGCACACATTTGACAAACAAGAGGCGTACCTGTTCCTGATGCTTGTTCTTGAGGTTACTTGCTCGGTAACATTGGACAATAAGGGCAATCTCATTAGACCTCAATGAGTGTCAGCAAGTTGCAAACCTCACATATGCTAAACATAGCACACAAGTTGATTGCAAACAAAAATTTAACATGTTGTACCCATCACTTTTAAATTTTGCAAACAGGGAGAGAGAACAGGTTGGTCAGGTTGTTCTAATTAAGCCTAGTTCGAGTCTATTCCTTTCAAATTGTTCTCTACTCAATGCCTTTGTGAATATATCAGCAATTTGATTTTCAGTGGCACAAAAATTCATTGAGATCACTCCCTTTTCAACATTGTCTCTCAAGAAATGATGACGAATGTCAATATGTTTTGTTCTTTTGTGTTGAGATGGATTTTTGGCAATGTTAATTGCACTTGTATTATCACAATAAATAAGAATGCATCCTATGTCAACACAAAAGTCCTTGAGTTGTTGTCTTATCCATAATAACTGAGCACAACAAGATGCAGCTGCCACATACTCAGCTTCTACTGTGGACAAGGCAACAGAGAGTTGTTTCTTGGTTGCCCAAGATACCAAACAAGGTCCAAGAAAGTGAGCCATACCTGAGGTGCTTTTCCTATCAACCAAGAAACCTGCGTAATCAGCATTAGCATACCCAACAAGATCAAAGTTGCAACCTTTAGGATACCATAAGGCTAGATCAGGTGTATGTCTTAAGTACCTAAAAATCCTTTTAACAGCCTTTAGATGAGTTTCTTTAAGGTTTGACTGAAAACGTGCACATAGACCAACACTAAAAACAATGTCAGGTCTACTAGCAGTTAGATATAAGAGTGACCCTATCATGCCCCTATAGGATTTCTCCTCAACTGAGGGACTACCATCATCCATTACCAACCTAGTTGAAGGAGAGATGGGAGTATCAATGGGCTTGGCTGACTCCATCCCAAAACGCTTAAGTAATTCCTTAATATACTTTTGTTGATGGATCATGGTGCCGTTTGAAGTTTGCTTGATTTGCAAGCCTAAAAAGAAATTAAGCTCACCCATCATGCTCATTTCAAACTCACTCCTCATCATTTTTGAAAATTCATTGCACAATTCATGATGAGTTGCACCAAATATGATGTCATCGACATATACTTGGACAATCAACAAATGTTCCCCCTTAGATTTTAGAAACCAGGTATTGTCTACCTTGCCTCTTGTAAAATTATTTTCCAATAAAAAGCTTGACAACCGCTCATACCAAGCTCTAGGAGCTTGTTTTAAACTATAAAGTGCCTTGTCAAGTTTGAAAACATGGCTAGGAAATTCATCACTTTCAAAACCGGGGGGTTGTTTGACATACACTTCCTCTTTAAGGTACCCATTTAGAAACACACTTTTAACATCCATTTGATATAACTTGATCTCCATGTGGGCTGCAAAAGCTATCAAGATTCGAATGGCTTCCATCCTTGCAACAGGTGCAAAAGTCTCTTCATAATCAATTCCCTCTTCTTGGTTGTAGCCTTGAACCACCAGCCGGGCCTTGTTCCTAGTGACTGTTCCGCACTCATCTAGCTTGTTACGGAACACCCACTTGGTTCCAATGATTGTTCTATCCTCCGGCCGTGGCACAAGGTGCCATACCTTGTTTCTTTCGAACTGATGGAGTTCTTCTTGCATGGCTGTGACCCAATCTGAATCTGCAAGAGCTTCATTAATATTCTTAGGCTCAATTTTTGAGAGAAAAGCATAGAAAGCACAGAAATTTTTAAGCCTAGATCTAGTTTGAACTCCTGCATTAATATTAGACAAAATTTGATCAAGAGGATGTGAACTTTGGTATTTCCATGATCGTGGTGAAAGTGGGTTCACAGATATGCTCTCCATCCTAGCTGGAATACTTGGCGAAACAAGTTTAGGTCCTGTTCCCAAGCCTGTTTGGGAGCCTGTTCCTGAAATTATCTCAGAAGGGTTCGGCTGATGTTGTCCCGAACAGGGTTCCACCCTGTTTCCCCCTGTTTGGTTCACACCCTGCCTACCTTCCTGAAGAACAGCTTCAGGCCTTGATCTCTCAGGTTGATCCTTACCTGGTTCATCTTGAAGCAGCATGTCTTTTTTAACAAGACCTAGTTCGAGGTCTTCCTCCTGTGCATCATTCTCACTTAGAGAGTTAGTTTCATCAAAAAGCACATGCACACTTTCTTCAACACACAAGGTTCTCTTATTAAACACTTTGTATGCCTTACTATATGAGGAGTAACCGAGGAATATTGCCTCGTCACTCCTTGGATCAAATTTCCCTAAGGCATCCTTTCCATTATTATGCACAAAACATTTACACCAAAAACTCTCAAATGCAAAATATTTGGTTTTCTTCCTTTGAGGATCTCATAAGGAGTTTTGTTAAGAACAGGTCTAATCATGCATCTATTTATAATGTAACATGATGTGTTTAAAGCTTCAGCCCAAAAATTTCTAGGAAGACCACTAGCAACAAGCATTGTTCTAGTCATGTCCTCTAGAGTACGATTTTTGAGCTCTACCACCCCGTTCTGTTGGGGTGTTCTTGGAGCTGAAAAATTGTGATCAGCACCATGCTCATTACAATAGTCAATAAAGCTCGAATTTTCAAATTCTATACCATGGTCAGACCTTATGCATACCGAAGAGTGTCCTACCCTCTTTTCAGTCTTTTTAATGAAAGCAAGAAATTTTTCAAAAGTTTCATCTTTAGAAGCCAAAAACAAAGTCCAAGTGAAACGAGAGTAGTCATCCACTATCACAAGCACATACCTCTTGCCACCTCGGCTCATGATCCTCATTGGACCACATAGATCCATATGTATTAATTCAAGGGGTCGAGTAGTGCTTATACACTTTTTAGACTTAAATGAATTTTTGACTTGTTTGCCTTTGGCACATGCATCACATACCTTGTCATCATTGAATTTGATAGAAGGTAAGCCAACTACTAAATCTTTGGTTACAAGTTTGTTCAAAAGAGAGTGGCTTGCATGACCTAGTCTTTTGTGCCAAAGCATAACATCATCTTTTAAGGCACTCAAACAAGTCAAATTATTTTGGGGAAGAGTAGAAATACACACTTTATAAACATTTTTGTGTCGCTTCCCCCTCAACACAACATCTCCTGTGTTCATGTTTACAACTAAGCAACGTGTTGGAGAGAACACTACTAGGTTGTCTTTGTCACACAGTTGGGACACACTTAGCAAGTTGTGTTTTAAACCATCCACAAAATAAACATTGTCAATTGAATGGGACAGTGACTCACCTATCTTACCTATGCCGACAATTGTCCCAGATTTGCCGTTTTCAAATGCTACACTCCCTCCTTCTGATGCTGTAAGTGAGAGAGAATTGGATTTTTCACCAGTCATATGCCTCGAACACCCACTGTCAACATACCACAGCTGCCTATTCCTTAGACTGTTTCCTGCACTGTTTGTTGGGTTGTTTGCTAGGTTGTTCTCTCTCACTTCAGCCTGCAAAACAAATCAAGGGTTAGTTTTGGGAACCCAGATCCACTTGGGTCCCATTCCTTTAGACGTGTAAATCTCATCTTTCCTAACCCACATTTGTTTTACATGCACTGAGTTCTTTTTAATGGCATACTTTCTTATAGGACAAGCATATCGATAATGCCCCGTTTTACCACAATGAAAACAAACAATATTTTCAGGTAATCCCACATTTTTGTTATTCACTGGGTAGGTCATCTTAGGCGCAAAACCTAGTCCTCTTCTATTTTGACTATGATGAGTGTTTAACCATTCCAACGCCCTTGAGGACCTGTTCCAGAGCTTGTTTGCGGCAAGGTCCGATTCTAAGTGTTTTATTTTTTCAAGCAAGTTTCTGTTTTCTTCCAGCAAAGACTCGACCTTACCTTTTAAGTCAAGAGATTCTTTTTCTAGCTCAGTCAGTTTAGTGGAACAAGTCTCTTCTTTCATGAGTAGAGTTTCTTTAAGCACATTGATGTTTTCATGCAAGGCAAGAGTCTCTTTGTCAACTTCAAGCTTTTCTAATTTAAGGGTTTCATTTTCAAGTTCTAAATCTCGAACATCCCCTTTTAATTCAGCACATATATCCATTATATTGTACACTAATTTCTCAAGAGTTGATTTATTTAGACCACGTACCTTGTTCTTGAGTTGAGTCAGACTATCCGTTGACCCATCATCTGAATCAGTGTCACTCCTTGCCATGAGTGCTACATCAGCTTCCCCAGCTTCAGACCCTTCCTAATCCTCACTTGAATCTCCCCAGGCAGCGAGCATAGCTTTTGAGAACCTTTTCGCTGAGCTGCTTACACCCTGTTTCCTCCCCTGTTTTCTGGGGTGTTCGGGTTCTTGTTCTTCCTTGTGCAGTGGGCAGTTTCTCACAATGTGGTCCAGCTTACCACACTTGAAACACCCAGTGAACTGTTCCCGAGGGGTGTTCCTGGCTTTGCCGAAGTCCTTCCTTTTGATGTTTTCTTTGACTTTCTTGAAGAACTTCTTACATTTTAGAGTCATCATAGCAATCTCCTCCTCCTCAGAATCAGAATCATCTTCTAAGGCCTTTAGTGCAAGACCTCATTCTCTCTTTGTCTCATCTTTCTGTTGAGAATATTTCCTAAGTTCATATGTTTGGACGTTTCCAATCAGCTCATCTAGGGTGATCTTGTTCATGTCCTTAGCTTCTTAGATGGCCGTTACTTTTGCTTCCAAAGAATGAGGTAAAATTCTTACGATCTTCCTTACCAATTCTTCGGTGGTGAAGGATTTTCCCAAGGATTTCAACTCATTCGTTATGTGAGTGAAGCGAGTGTACATGTCCATCACACTTTCCCGATCACCCATCTCGAACAGCTCATACTTTCTCATAAGCAATTCAATCCGGGATTGCTTTACTTGATTGGTCCCTTCGTGAGCTACTTGCAAAGCATCCCAGATTTCTTTGGCCGACTCACATTCAGATATGCGAGTATATTCATCAGGACCTAGGCCAAAATATAGGAGTTTCTTGGCCTTGGCATTCTTCTCCATCATCTTGTAATCTTCAGCATTGAACTCCTTAGGCTCCTTGGGGATTGACTTTCCATCTTCAGTTATTTTCTTAGGGATGAGTGGTCCATGCTTGATGAGCATCCACAACTCATAGTCCTCGGCTTGGATGTAATTTCCCATCCTATTCTTCCACCAACTATAGTGTTGGCCATTAAAGTATGGTGGACGAGTTACGGATTGACCTTCAAGTATGCCTTGTGGAGTACTCATCTTCAAGGATCTCTCAAAGGTGTTAGCTTTTCAAAGGAGAACCTGCTCTGATACCATTTGTTAAATTAGAGAGTACACAACCACAAGAGCGGGGGTGAATTGTGGTGTTCGATTTTCATAAGTTGCTGACAAACAGTCTTAGACCCTGTTCGCACAGGTTGTTTCTGAGATAAGCAGAAGCGAAAATCCAACAAAATTGAATGCGGAAATAATGGCCACAGGATTTTTACGTGGAAAACACCTCTAGCCCAACTGAGGTTAAAAACCACGACCTACCTCGTGTAGGATTTAAACACTTCACTAAACGGGCTAATCACGTTACAATAGTAACACACCTTGTTACAACTTGTAACACACGTAACCTGTCTTCCCTAAGACAAGTTACCCCACGTCCAAAATCCCCTTGATTTGGACACACACTCTACTCACTCTTGTGAAAGAAGAATGTAAAGAAAAAACACCCTATTACAATGCTTCTCAACTAAGCTAATATAGGGTACAATGAAGTCCTAGTATGCCAACTTTGAAAGCTCAATTAATTCACTCACAAGGCTCGGTTTTCTTTTCAAACGTTTTAGCTCATGAACTCAGATTTTTTCTCTCTGAAAACCGATGTGTCCAAGATTGTAAGAAGCCGCCTTTTATAGTGCTTGGAACACAATTCATCAAATTTTGGAAACTAAAAAATCTGAAGAATATAGAATCCTTTACCCACAAGGGATGGAAAAACTATTTCTGAAATTTTTGGAAACTAAAATCCTAGAGAAAATAGAATCCTTTAGCTACAAGGGGTAAGGTGACATGAGCTGAAAACACTTTCTGAATCGCGTGCATAAGGCGGTGTTCTTTAGCAGCTAGCCCATGTTTTTCTCAACTACCTTATCCACTTGCCAAAAATTTGGATATTCTTTTTATTCAAAAAGATTTTGCAAATCCCTTAAGATTTTTGATAACCGTTTTTTAGAGTAAAGAATAAGATACTCCATAGAAAAATCTTTCTGGCAAATCTTTGAAGAAGCTGCTCAAAATCCAAAAGATAAAAATCGTGCAAAGTAGTTTTTCGCAGCTTATTCTGGAAACACCCTCATCGCCCTGTTCCCAGGGTTGTTCTGAAGGGTGATCCGAAATATTTTTCGAAAAGCAAAACCGTTTCCAGTGAGTGGTAAATTAAAACTTTCTAATTGGCATATTAACAAGAGTCTAAAAATATAAACCCAAATCAGATCAAGACATCTTGTTGTAACCACTAGTCATCTTGTAGAACGACTTTGCTGTAAACACTTCACAGAATATGCTTCAAACACCGCACGGAACTGTTTGTCACAGCTGCACATATCTTATGTTTCAAACACTTTTCAGGATATGCTTCAAAACACCTCACAGAACCTGTTCCTCATAGGTGTTCTTACATTGCTGACTTGAGTACCTGTTCTTGATAAACCATTAGTCAAGCAGTTTTAATACATTGAAGAACAGCAGTAAGGTCCTGTTTGGAAAGCCTGTTTGGAGCAACAACAACAACACTTAGATTTGTTATGATCAAAACTTTATACATTCTAACAGTTCAGCTTATACCTGATGTTCAAAGGTTCTCTATTGGCACTGTACAATTGTTCTTTTGTTCTTTCACAATACTTAATAAGAAAATTCCTTGATGTATGCAGTTCTGGTCAGCTCCACTGCCAATAAGGGCTACTACATTTGTAGAGAAATCATCGATTACTATTTTGACAATAGAATACCATTTTTGAATTGTCACTTAAGAAATTGTGTGAAAAAATTGTTCTTGAGAAACTTCATTCTCAGGAATGTTTTCTATATTTTGAGAATTGTCTGGAATATGGGAGGAAGTTGGAATTTGTGTTTCCATGATGGAAAGTTTTGTATGAAGTTCTAGATCAGTAGCGTTGAGATTGGTAATCTCGTGTCTAAGATCTCGAACTTGAGCTTTGAGCTCATTGATTTCAATTTGAAAGTCTTTTATAGTGAGTTGCTAGAAAGGATTTGGTATTTGATACTTTTGGAAGAGTTATGTCAGGCTAGGAGTTTTGATATCAAGCTGTATGACTTTCTTTTCTTCTTCAAGAATTAAGTCTTTAAGCTTGCTCAGATGCTCCTTTTTTGTTTCTTCATCAGAAATCTTTCCGATTAGATCAATCAGGAATTCTTTCAAATTTCTGGTTGTAATGGCATTGATTTTTTTGATAGGGGAAGAATCATAATCTGATTCATCCTCCTCAGAGCTTTGATAGTAATCAACTTCTTTATCACTATCAGATGAGCTTTGTGCTAGGACAGCTAGAAGCTTCTTCTGAAGTTTAGGCTGATATGTAAATAGCTCATTGATCTTTTGTTCAGTTTTGCATTGGAATGCTTTATAACCTAGTTTGTCACATTTGAAACAAACAACTGGCTTCTCTTTGTCTTTCTTCTTCTTAGAAGAAGTTGGCTTAGAATTAAAGGCTAGAGGAGAATTGTTTTGAGGTTTTGTTGATCTTTTGAATCTTCTGTTAACGGCTTTCTTAGCACATTTGGCTTTTGAAGAGGGAGCTTCAATTTTTATAGTGCCAAATGTTTCACAGAAAGTTCCGATTTCTTTTTCGCACTGGGCTTTCTCTGATCCATATTTGGCTTGGATTTTGAGTTCATTGCAAAGGATAAGTCCTTCGCTTTTGACAACTCCAATAATCATTCCAAATGTAAGAGTATGGAAAGGGATATCATCCGTCCCATAGCGTTGTCTGAGCTTTGAGAGTATCATTTCTCCAAATAACTTTGGTAGGCCTGCAATGAATCTTTATTTCTAGAAATTTTGCATGCCATCTTCTCTCTTTAATACATTGGTAAAGAATACATCTTTATACCATCGGTAGCATGAGATAGCAGGGCATCTAAGGTTGATGAGGACAGATTTGGTGGCGGGTTGACCTTCCTAAGGATTGCCAATGAAATGTAGGGTGATGGTATGAACTAGGGTTTCAAATGCATTTTGGATACGTTCACCATGTTCATCCAATTCATTTTTTGTATGGTTGAGAATGGCTAACCTTTCATCATAGGTGAGATAGTTATTCTACCAATTCTTTAATTGTCCGAAGAAACCTAGAACAGTTATGATAGCCGTATTTTTGTTTGAGTAACCATTGACTTTGAAAGTAGCAGCTGCTACCCCCATATCTTCTATGGCAAATAGCACTTCATGCTTCAATTTAGCTTCAATGTTCCAACCATAGATAGATCTACCGTCGTAGTTTCTATCTGTAAATTAGCCTCTTTCTTCGTATTGGATATCTGGAGGAGTAGGTCTAGGATAATAATTCCTAGTCCTACTATTTCTCCAATTTTGTATTTTGTTAAGACTAAGAGGCTCTTCTTTGTAGAAATTTTAGATAAGTTCTTCTTCCTTGAAAGTCTTTTGGATAGTAGCTATCACCTCATCGGAGTCACTACTACTAGTAACAGCTTCTGCTTCCTCTTCTAAAGAGGATGTGCTGTCAACCTTTTGTTGGGAAGTTACGTCAATGCAAGTAAAAGCTTTCTTTTTGTCAACAGCTTCGATTTGTTTAGAGATCTTTTGAAGAAGATCATAATTTGGACTTTTGGGTTTAGGTAGAGATTCCACGATGGCTGAGGGAATATTGCGTAATTTGACAAATGGCTTGGCATATCCTTTTTGGACTGTGGCTTGCCATATCCTTTTTGGCTGCTTCCTTTTTGGAACCAGTCTTGGCATTAGGCTGGTTCAATTGCTCAGTAATTGTATTCAAGATGGCATTATTGGCTTGCTCATGAACCTTTTTGATATAACCAAGCCGGGCAGTATCGGTAGCCATTCCCTCCCAACTACTTCGTAAGGAAAAGCATCAACAGTCTTTTCCTTAGCAAAAATCTTTATGGGCTAGTGTGTAGGAGGATGGATAGAGACCATACTTGCACCATTAGCAAGATGCCAAACTTTTGCAAGATTGGTTTGAACATTTATACTCGGGAGTGTATAAACATTATTCAAACCCTTTTGAGATGTAATGTAAGAAACCATAAGAAAAAGGGGATGTTGACTGCAAGCCTTTGCATGTCAACTATCCAAGCTTGTTTAACCTTTTCTCTAAGGTTTTGATCAAGTTGTTCGAACCATTAGCGCTTGGAAGCACTACTAGTAGAGTAATAATCTTCTTTAAGGAAAGGTAAACCAATTGTAAAATTTGGACTTGTAAGAACATTGCATCCATGTCCTATTCTTGAAGAAGGAGATGGAGGATCGTTGATAACTGGTTCTAGTATGGGCGACCTGGACCGGTATTTTTGTGGTTCTTTTAGAGGAAGACTTCTTTCTGAGTGGAAATCGAAAAATGATTTCCTACTGGCAGAAGTTCCAGGGAGATTTGTGGGTTCACGAAATGAGCGGAATCTTAAAAGAACTCGACCATCAGGTTCTTCTACGATTTATTCAATATCGTTCATTTGTCTAGATTTGTCAATAGAAGCAGGATGAGCTTCTTTAAGCTCAATAGCTTCTACAATTGTAATCTCATCCCATTTGAGAAGTTTTAGAGTAAAAACTTGAGGTTTGTTATCTTCAATTTGAAACAAAATTGTTTCTTTTGTATTTGAAGGTAAGGGATTTAAAAATTTTGTATTAAGATTTGTAGATATAAGTCCGAAATAGACTCTATACATAATTGCAAAGTTTTTGAAATCATGAAACTCGTCACCTTGAATATGAACATCAAGCTTCAAGGCTTCGGGTGTCATGGGACATGTAAGATCACCACAGAAGTCTGGATAACAATTGAAGAAAATTGGTCTGTTATGTATATTGGCATTGACAGTGGAGCCGACTAGAACTGCATATGTCAAGGAATTACTCCTACTAAGTATTGTGAAAGAACAAAAGAAACAATTGTGAGCACCAATGAAGAACCTTTGAACATCAGGTATAAGCTGAACAAAGGTTACATTCAATATAATGGTTATTACTTCAAAAATATTTTTCTGATAGTACAAAATATTACCCATGACATAATCCTTGGTACTCCGTTTTTAACACAAATTTATCCATTTTATGGTAATGAATCTGGTGTTCATACCAAGATTCTTGACAAACAAATCTCTTTCAATTTTCTTTTTACTGCTAAGCAACGCGAAGTTTTGCTTTTACAAAATTCTTCAATCTACAAAACAAGTCCATCTTTTACAATTAAAGCAAAATCAAATTTCCTATTTAAAGGAAGAAATCATTTACAAAAAGTAGTTACAAAATTTTCTTAGTTGCCTCAACTATATTTCAGATTTTTTCCCTCATCTTCGACAATTATGTGCTCCCCTGTACAGAAGACTTAGGAAAAATCCTGAACCTTGGTCTGATATATACACTGACATTGTTAGACAAATGAAACAAAAGGTCGAGCCCTTACCATGCCTTGGTATTCCCCATCCCTCTACATTCATGATTGTAGAATTTGATGCATCAGACATAGGCTATGGAGGAATCCTTAAACAAAGAATGAATGATAAAGAATATTTAGTTCAATATCATTCTGGCATTTGGCATGGTCTACAATAAAATTATTCGACTAACAAAAAGAAATTTTATCTATAGTACTATGTATTTCCAAATTTCAAAATGATCTATTTAACAAAAAATTTCTACTTCGAATCAATTGCAAAGCTGCCAAAGATGTTTTACAAAAGGACATTAAGAATTTAGTTTCAAAACAAATCTTTGCCAGATGGCAAGCAATTTTATCCTCATTTGATTTCGAAATTCAATTTATCAAAGGAGAGCACAATTCCCTACTAGATTTCCTTACAAGAGAGCTTTTGCAAGGAAAGAGTGACGAGGCACATTTTATGCGGGCTTTCACAATGAGCAAGAAGGACAAAGGCAAAGGTATACAAAAGAATGATGACTACAAAATTGTTCCGATAAAAAATTCATTTCAATCTCTCGCCAATTTCCCACCTTTTCCATACAAAACTGTTGTTACCAAACCACCCACAAAACCGTCACAAGATAATTATTTCCTCCAATTTACAGAACATCTTTTTCTTACCCGCTACAAAATTGCCCCTACAAATCTTTTCATTAGAGACTTAAAAACTGAAGAAAACTTACAGATAATTTGTAATAGTAATAAACTTATAATTTATCAATTTGTAGAACTTGTACAAGGATTTGTAAAAGAAAATTGGAGAGAGAGGAGAGTCTTGTGGACAGCAAAGAGAATTCTTAGATAGAGTTTCTAGCTCTCTACAAAACCCTCCTCTCCCTCGAATTTTCTTTTACAAATCCTTGTACAAGTTCTACAAATCGATAAATTATAAGTTTACTACTATTACAAATTATCTGTAAGTTTTCCTCAGTTTTTTTATTTCAGTTTGTGTTTTCCTTTATGTTTTAAGCTTTCTTTGTAAAGTTTTCCTATTTCATGTATTCATTCCGATCCTGTTCCCCTTTGGTATTAGAGCTTGGTTTTGTATTCATTCCACCATCTGGCCTTGTACATCCGGATAATAGATAGAGGAAATGAATTAAGAAGATAATTTTGATATCTGTATTCCAGCAGAACATCCAGGCAATGTTGAAGATTCTCAAGAATTGTACTTCCTTTGTATAGGCTTCATAGGTGGGGGTGTTTGTAATCCAGAAGTCCCAACCTTCCTTAGCTTCACTAGATAGGACAGAAGGAGAGCAACCAAACATAGTCTGCCAATGATAAAACCAGATTGGAAATGTAAATGGAGCTTTGTCATGGAAGTTAAAGAACCAAGAACGAATTTCTGGCTTGTGGAAAAAAGCTCTTAGCCAGGCCATTTTGTAATCAAGATACTTATAGGTGGCTGGTTCAAATGGAACAGAAAATTATCTTTCTTATTCATTGTAAAAACCGGAATAAAATGTGCTTGGTCACTCTTTCCTTGCAGAAACTCTCTTGTAAGAAAATCTGGTAGGGAATTGTTCTCTCCTTTGATAAATTCAATTTCGAAATCAAATGAACATAAAGTTGCTCGCCATATGGCAAAATTTTGTTTCAAAACTAAATTCTTAACATCTTTTTGCAAAACATCCTTGGTAGATTTGCAATCAATTCGAAGCAGAAATCTTTTGCAAAAAAGATCATCTTGAAATTTGGAGATACAAAGGACAATAGATAAAATTTTCTTTTTGATAGTAGAATAATTTTGCTGCGCACCGCGCCAAATGCTAGAATGATATTGATCTAACTATTCTTTATCGTGCATTCTTTGTTTAAGGATTCCTCCATAACCTATGTCAGATGATTCTATTTCTACGATCATGAATGCAGAGGGATGGGGATTACTTAGACATGGTAAAGATTCGACCTTTTGTTTGATTTGTCTAACAATGTCAGAGTGTATATCAGACCAAGGTTCAGGATTTTTCCTAGGTCTTCTATACAGGGGAGCACACAATTGTCGAAGATGAGGGAAAAAATCGAAAATGTAGTTGAGGCAATCAAGAAAATTTTGTAACTGGTTTTTGCAAATGATTTCTTCCTTTAAAGAGGAAATTTGATTTTGCTTTAATTGTAAAAGATTGACTTGTTTGTAGATTGAAGAATTTTGTAAAAGCGAAACTTCCCGTTGCTTAGCAGCAGAAAGAAAATTGAAAGAGATTTGTTTGTCATGAATCATGGTATGAACACCAGATTCATTAATATAAAATGGATAACTTTGTGTTAAAAACGGAGTACCGAGGATTATGTCATGTTTAATATTTTGTACTATCAGAAAAATGTTTTTGAAGCAATACCATTGTTTTGAATGTAACCTTTGTTTAGCTTATACCTGATATTCAAAGGTTCTTCGTTGGCATTGGACAATTGTTCTTTTGTTCTTTCACAGTACTGAGTAGGAATAATTCCTTGGCGTATGCAGTTCTGGTCAGCTCCACTGCCAATGAGGGCTACCGTAATTGTGGAGAAATCATTGACTATTATTTTGGCAATAGAATACCATTTTTGATTTGCCATTTGAGAAATTGTAAGAAGAAATTGTTCTTAGGAAACTTCATTCTCAGGGATGTTTTATATATTTTGAAAATTGTCTGGAATATGGGAGGAAGTTGGAATTTGTGTTTCCATTATGGAAAGTTTTGTATGAAGTTCTAGATCAGTAGCTTTGAGATTGGTAATCTTGTGTCTAAGATCTCGAACTTGAGCTTTCATCTCATTGATTTCAATTTGAATGTCTTTTCTAGTGAGTTACTGGAAAGGATTTGGTTTTGGATACTTTTGGAAGAGTTTTGTCAGGCTAGGAGTTTTGATATCAAGCTGAATGACTTTCTTTTCTTCTTCAAGAATTAAGTCTTTAAGCTAGCTCAGATACTCCTTTTTGGTTTCTTCATCAGAAATCTTTCCGATTAGGTCAATCAGGAATTCTTTCTAATTTCTGTTTGTAAAGACATTGATTGTTTTGATAGGAGAAGAATCATAATCTGATTCATCCTCCTTAAAGCTTTGATAATAATCAGCTTCTTTGTTACTATCAGATGAGTTTTGTGCTAGGATAGTTAGAAGCGTCTTCTAAAGTTCAGGCTCATCTGTAAATAACTCATTGATCTTTTGTTCAATTTTACATTGGAATGCTTTATGACCTGATTTACCACATTTGTAACAAACAACTAGCTTCTTTTTGACTTTCTTCTTCTTGGACAAACTTGGCTTAGAATTGAAGACTGGAGGAGAATTGCTTGGAGGTTTTGTTGATCTTATGAATCTTTTGTTAATGTCTTTCGTACCACATTTGGCTTTTGAAGAGGGAGCTCCATTTTTTGTAATGCCATATGCTTCACAGAAAGTTCCCATTTTTTTTCTGGATTGGGCTTTCTCTGATCCATATTTAGCTTAGATTTTGAGTTCATTGTAAAGGATAAGTCCTTCGCTTTTGATAACTCCAAAGATCATTCCAAATGTAAGAGTACGGAAAGGGATATCATCCATCCCACAATGTTGTCTGAGCTTTAAGAGAATCCTTTCTCCAAATAACTTTGGTAGGCCTATAATGAATCTTTCTTTCCAGAAATTTTGCATGCCATCTTCTCTCTTTAATACATTAGCAAAGAATACATCTTTATACCATCTGTAATATGAGAGAGTAGGGCATCTAAGGTTAATGAGGATAGATTTGGCCGGCGGCTTGACTTCTTGAGGATTGCCCGTGAAATGTAAGGTGATGGTATGAACTAGGGTTCCAAATGCATCTTAGATGCATTCACCATGTTCATACAATTCATTTTTTGTATGATTGAGAATGGCTAACCTTTCATCATGGGTGAGATAGTTATCCGAGCAATTCTTTAATTGTCAAGAGAAACCTAAGGTAATTATGGTAGTCGCATTTTTGTTTGAGTAACTATTGACTTTGAAAGCGGCAGCTGTTACTCCCATATCTTCTATGGTAGATAGCACTTCATGCTCCGATTTGCCATCAATGTTCCAACCATAGATAGATCTACCATCATAGTTTCTATCTATGAATTGGGCTCTTTCTTCATATTGGATATCTAGAGGAGTAGGTCCAGGACAATAATTCCTAGTCCTAGCGTTTTTCCAATTTTCTATTTTGTTAAGAGCAAGAGGCCCTTCTTTGCACGAATTTTAGATAGGTTCTTCTGAAGTCTTTTGGATAGTAGCTATGACCTCATCCACGTCACTACTATTAGTGACAACTTCTTTTTCTTCTTTTGAGGAAAATGTGCTGTCAACCTTTTGTTGGTAAGTTTTGTCAATGCAAGCGACTACTTTCGTTTTGTCAATAACTTCGATTTGTTCAGAGATCTTTTGAAGAAGATCATAATTTGGACTTTTGGGTTTACGCAGAGATTCTGCAATGACTGAGGGAATACTGTCTAATTTGATAAATGGTTTGGATATGCTTTCCGAAAAAGAGGAAGAGGGTTTCGTACTGGAGCTTGCCATATCCTTTTTGGCAGCTTCCTTTTGGAATCAGTTTTGGTATTCAGCCGGTTCAATTGCTCAGCAATTGTATTTAAGGTGGCGTTTGTATAATTGGCTTGCTTATGAACCTTTTTGATGTCACCAAGCTGGGCAGTATCAGTATCCAGTCCCTCCCGGCCACTTTTGTAAGGAAAGGCGTGAACAGTCTTTTCCTTAGAAAAAATCTTGATGGGCTGGTGTGTAGGAGAATGGACGGAGACCATACTTGTACCATCAATTAGATGCCAAACTTTTGCAAGACTAGTTTGAACAATTATACTTAGGAGTGCATAAACATCATTCAAACCTTTTTGAGATGTAAATGTAAGAAACCATAGGAAAAAGGGGATGTTGATACTAAGCCTTTGCATGTCAACTATCCAAGCTTGTTTAACCTTTTCTCTAAGGTTTTGATCAATTTGTTCAAACCATTGGCGCTTGGAAGCATTACTGGCAGAGTAATAATATTCATTAAGGAAAGGCCAATCAATTGTAAAATTTAGATTTGTAAGAACATTGCAACCGTATCCTATTCCTAAAGAAGAAAGAGGTGGAGGGTCATTAATAAATGGTTCTAGTGTGGGCGACCTGAACTGGTATTTTTATGGTTCTTCTAGAGGGATACTTCTCTCCGAGTAGAAATCAAAAAATGATTTCCTACTAGCAGAACTTCCAGGGAGATTTGTGGGTTCACGAAATGAGTGGAATCTTAAAAGAACTCGACCATCGGGTTCTTTTACTATTTGCTCAATATTGTTCATTTGCCTAGATTTGTCAATAGAAGCAGGCTGAGTTTCTTTAAGCTCAATATCTTCTGGAATTGTAATCTTATCCCATTTGAGAAGTTTTAGAGTAAAACCTTGAGGTTTGTCATCTTCAATTTGAAGTAAAACTGTTTCTTTTGTATTTGAAGGTAAAGGATTCAAAAATTTTGTTTTAAGATTTGTAGACATAAGTCTAAAATAGACTCTATACATAATTGCAAAGTTTCTGAAATCATAAAACTCGTCACCTCGAATATGAACATCAAGCTTCAAGGCTTCGGGTGTCATGGGACACATAAGATCAACACAGAAGTCTGGATAACAATTGAAGAAAGTTTATTCGTTATTTATATTGGTATTAACCATGGCTAATAAAGACAATTTGCATTGTTTTAACCTTTTGTCTCTTAAAGCCATGTAGATAGGTGCATTAATACCTTTTCTGATGAAAGGTTTAACAGCAACCTAAACAAGCTCAATATGCATCAAGCGGAATTTCTCCCTTAAATGTATTTGAATTGCTTCTGGTTTGATCAAAGAAATAGTTTGTAATCCATTTTGTAAACTCACAATCTCCTTAAGAGTTTTGATCGAAAAAGCAGTTTGAAAGCTAAATGTGCCGATTTTGTAAATAGTTGATTTTGGGAATATCCCATTTGTGAAAATTGTTAGGAGGCGGAGCCTTATTAAGGTCATTTGTCCTAAACTCATTAGTATTGACTATATCACTACTATGACTATCTATCTTAAATGACAACAACTTCTTGAGCTTATGATCTATTGCCATATTTTGTGCATATGTTGTTCCTGATAAAAGTCTACTCCCACAGTGTAGATTAAAGACGGGACCACCTGGACCACTTACCGGGACCACCTCACTAGGTTGACCAACATATTCACAGCTGACCAACGGCTAACCAACACCTATCAAATATCATGCACAGATAGACACATAAATGACTCTGATACTAGAGGGGAACAGGATTGGAAGGAACACACGAAATAGGAAAACGTTATTAAGAAAACTTAAAACAGAGAGTACATAAAGGAAAATACAAACTAAAATAAGAAAACTGAAGAAAACTTACAGATAATTTGTAATAATAATAAACTTACAATTTGTTGATTTGTAGAACTTGTACAAGGATTTGTAAAAGAAAATTAGAGAGAGAGGAGAGTTTTGTAGAAAGCAACGAGAATTCTTAGAGAAAATTTTTAGCTCAGATTTTATGATTTGTTGTAGTGCGATATCTTCTGATAAATCGTGATATTTTTTCGATGCTTTGTCCAGATGAAAATGAATGCCTTATATAGAGCTGGGAAGAGCTCAATGATAGAGGCGTAATGATGTCCAATTGTCTTCATTTGTCATGCGCCGAAAGTTGTGCTGAAATTGTCAAAAGATAACAACTTTGTACTGTGCAACTCTAGAAAATTTTATCCCTAAGACTATTCATGAATAGTAACTTGTTGATACTATAGATTAACACTGAAATGTCGAAGAATTGTAGTGAATAGTGCTTATCGATAGCATTGTCTTCACCTGCGAAATAAAAATTTTGTTAATTGTAATGGCCCTTGGCTTTACAAAAGGCCAAGACCTTTGCTGGCGTTTTACATTTGTTTTTGATTTTCATTTTGTCACAGATCATAAGGATCTTGAGAATCCTGAAGATCTTCAATTTTGGGTGTGTTAATACCTTTTCTAGTGAAAGGTTCAACAGCAACCTGAACAAGTCCAATATCCATAAAGTAGAATTTGTCCCTTAAATGCATTTGAATTGCTTCTGGTTTGATCAAAGAAATAGTTTGTAATCCATTTTGTAAACTCACGATCTCTTCATGAGTTTTGATCAAAAAAGCAGTTTGAAAGCTAAATGTACCGATTTTATAAATAGTTTCAATATTGATTTTGGGAATGTCCCATTTGTGAAAATTGTCAGGAGACGGGGCCCTAATATGGTCATTTGTCCTAAACTCATTACTATAGACTATATCACTACTATGACTATCTATCTTGAATGACAACAACTTCCTGAACTTACAAGTCATTGCCATATTTTACGCATATGTTGCGCCTGATAAAAGTCTACTCCCGCAGTGTAGATTAAAGACCGAACCACCGAGACCACTTATCGGGACCACCTCACTCAGCTGACCAACGCCTATCAAATATCATGCACAAATAAACACATAAATGGCTTTGATACCAGAGGGGAGCAAGATCGGAAGGAACACACGAAATAGGAAAACTTTATAAAGAAAACTTAAAATAGAGAGTACATAAAGGAAAATACAAACTGAAATAAGAAAACTGAAGAAAACTTACAGATAAGTTGTAGTAGTAATAAACTTACAATTTGTTGATTTGTAGAACTTGTACAAGGATTTGTAAAAGAAAATTAGAGAGAGAGGAGAGTTTTGCAGAGAACAAAGAGAATTCTTAGAGAGACTTTCTAGCTCAGATTTTGTGATTTATTGTAGTGCAATATCTTCTGACAAATCACGATGTTTTTTTGATGCTTTGTCCAGATTAAAATAAATGCCTTATATTGAGCTAGGAAGAGCTCAATGATAGAGGCATAATGATGTCCAATTGTCTTCACTTGTCACGCACCGAAAATCGGGCTGCAATTGTCAAAAGGTAATAACTTTGTACTGTGCAACTTTAGAAAATTTTATCCTTGAGAACTATTCATGAATAGTAACTTGTCAATACTATAGATGAACAGTGAAATGTCGGGGAACTATAGTGAATAGTGCTTGCCGATAGTTTTATCTTCACCTGCAAAATAAAAATTTTGTTAATTGCAATGGCCCTTACTTTTGCCAAAGGCCGCGACCTTTGCGGGCTCTTTACTTTTGTTTTTAATTTTATGATAGGTCATAAGGATCTTGGGAATCCTAAAGATCTTCAATTCTGGGTTTTGTAGCAGACTCTGCTGAGCTTGAATTGTCATATAAGTCATCATTATCAAGGAGCTTTTGTAAAAAGATTTGTCTCATTGCTGAGTCATCTTTGAGGACTTCGACGATATCTCTTTGTTTTTGCGTTAGTCCCTTGGATTTGGATTTGGTAGTGGAAGAAGAGACTTCCATTTTCGTAGGGGTAGATGGTTTCGGTGCTGGTTCTATAATTTTGTCAAATGTGTGAATGTTTTGGAGGGTGTTTTTTCTTTTTTTGGCAGAAATATTCAACATTTTCTTTGCCACAAAGCTTGGTTTTGTATTCATTCCACCATCTGACCTTGTAAATCCAGATAATATATGGGGGAAATGAATTAAGAAGATAATTCTAATATCTATATTCCCAACAGAATATCCAGGCAATGTTGAAGATTCTGAAGAATTGTACTTCTTTTGTATAGGCTTCATAGGCGGGGGTGTTTGCAATCCAGAAGTCCCAACCTTCCTTAGCTTCACTAGGTAGAACAGAATGAGAGCAACCAAATATAGTCCACCAATGATAAAACCAGATTGGAAATGTAAATGGAGCTTTGGCATGGAAGTTAAAGAACTAAGAATGAATTTCTGGCTTGTGGAAGAAAGCTCTTAGCCAGGCTATTTTGTAATCAAGATAATTGGAGGTGGCTGGTTCAAATAAGACAGAAAAGTATCTTTCTTGTAATAGATCTTTCCATTGCTGGAAGCCCAAAACATTTTTGATAATGCAGTTTGAAGATAAAATCTAGGAAGGATTTGCGACATCTGTTATGTGAGTAATGTCAATAGACTGGGTGTCTGTAAGAATGAGTTCATAAAATTGTCGAGTTTTTTATGGATGATCACCAAGGTGATGAGAATCACCAAAGCTTCGTTGGGCCAGCTCTCTGATGAAAAGATTTGTAGGGGTAATTTTGTAGTTGGTAAGAAAAAGGTGTTCTGTAAATCTGAGGAAATAATTGTCTTGTGAGGGTTTTGTGGGTGGTTTGGTAACAACGATTTTGTATGGTAAAGATGGAAAATTAGCAAGCGATTGAAATGAATTTTTTGTAGGAACAATTTTGTAGTGATCATTCTTTTGTATACCTTTGCATTTGTCCTTCTTGCTCATTGTGAAAACCCGCATAAAATGTGCTTTGTCACTTTTTCCTTGCAAAAACTCTCTTGTAAGGAAATCTGGCAAGGAATTGTTCTCTCCTTTAATAAATTCAATTTCGAAATCAAATGAGGATAAAATTGCTTGCTATCTGGCAAAGATTTGCTTTGAAACTAAATTTTGAACTTCCTTTGGTAAAACATCTTTGGCATCTTTACAATCGATTCGAAGTAGAAATTTTTTGTAAAATAGATCATCTTGATATTTGGAAATACATAGTGCTATAGATAAAATTTCATTATTGATAGTCGAATATTTTTGTTATGGACCGAGTCAAAAGCCAGAATGATATTGAACGAATTGTTCTTTATCATTCATTCTTTGTTTAAGGATTCCTCCATAGCCCATGTCCGATGCATCTATTTCTACAATCATGAATGCAGAGGGATGGGGAATACCTATACATGGTGAAGACTCGACCTTTTGTTTGATTTGTCTAACAATGTCAGTGTGTACATCAGACCAAAGTTCAAGACTTTTCCTAAGTCTTCCATACAGGAGAGCACATAATTGTCGAAGACGAGGGAAAAAATCTGAAACGTAGTTGAGGCAACTAAGAAAATTTTGTAACTAGTTTTTGTAAACGATTTCTTCCTTTAAATAGGAAATTTGATTTTGCTTTAATTATAAAAGATTGACTTGTTTGTAGATTGAAGAATTTTGTAAAAGCGAAACTTCACGTTGCTTAGCAGTATAAAGAAAATTGAAAGAGATTTGTTTGTTAAGAATCTTGGTATGAACACCAGATTCATTGACATAAAATGGATAAATTTGTGTTAAAAATGGAGTACCAAGGATTATGTCATGGGTAATATTTTATACTATCAGAAAAATATTTTTGAAGCAATAACCATTGTTTTGAATGTAACCTTTGTTCAGCTTATACCTGATGTTCAAAGGTTCTCCATTAGCATTGCACAATTATTCTTTTGTTCTTTCACAATACTTAGTGGGAATGATTTCTTCACATATGCAGTTCTGGTCAGCTCCACTTTCAATGAGAGCTATTGCATTTGTAGAGAAATCATTGACTACTATTTTAACCATAGAATACCATTTTTGAATTGTCACTTGAGAAATTGTAGAAAATTTTACAATTTGGTACCTCCAGTTTTAGCGTATTCACACGTTAGATCTGGTTTTGAAAATCTTTACACTTTGGTACCTCCAGTTTTAGAACAAGTGACTTTTTGGTCCTTTTTTATTTATAATTTAATCCTTGAACGTTTAGAAATTGCAGAAAAGCCCCTAGAAAGGGTTAGCTACGCAAATAAGCTATTTTAAGGGTTTTTTTCTCAAAATATGCTTGATTTAACTTCTTACAATGACTTTGCTGGTACTAGTTATCACAATCAACTACTTATATCTTATTTATTATACTTTTTATGGTTATAGGCCTATCATGCGTAGCAAAAATAATTAAACTTAATTAGAGAGTTCCGACCGTTACCTGAACTTAGTCGACGCTGGATCCTGGCGTTCCTTTAACTTTCAGTTTACAGAGATTGCTAATCTCAGCCCTATCTTCTTTAGATCAGGCACAGCACAGATATGTTTCATTTCCTACCTCCGACGTAGTCATCAATCAAGAAATTATAATATTTAAAACATAAAGTTTGATTGAATGACGTTCCCTACTGGGAAACTTCTTTTATTAAAAGCTTGAAAGTGGTTATATTACAATGGAATGGTTCGAAGAGGGACTTAAGCTAGGATCATTAGAGATGCTTGCTCATAGAGAAATGGAGAATCCCAACCTCTCATTTGCTCACGATTGCTCAAATGATCGCGTCCTTCTCAGCACTCAACCTCTCTATTTATAAAGGGGCTAGGGGTACATAGGATGCCCTAAAGGCTACAGTACATAAAGATTTTTCACATGACTACAGTTGCCTATAGTAAACTAACTGCTAAAGTATACACTTTATTTTACAGACTAGACACTTGTCAAAATAGTATAATAATGGGGTAGCTTTTTGAGAACTTTTAATGATGATAATACTAGTCATCATTATTAAGATTCTGCATGCTTTCATCTCCAATTATATCTTCCAGTCGATCATTATCTAGATAATCATCAAAATCTTCATTAATTTGCTTAAGATGCTCGGGATCATATTTTTCAAATAACTCAAGGAGATATTTCTTCCCTTTTTCTGATAAGAATTTTTCAGCTCTCATATCAAAGAGATAATCAAAGATATCTTCTAACACTGCTCGTTCCACCTTTATGTAGTCTTTAAATTCATTATCATAGGCGAAAGTAGTGTTTTCACACTGAGTTAACGTTTTCCTCGTTCGATTAATGCCCAACATTGATGATAAATGTTAAAAAAATCCAATAGCCCTTGCTAATGTAGGATTAGTAACTAGATATACCGAATCTCCATGAATCTAATTTTGGCATTGATCATTGGGATTGTCGCAATCAACGATTTGAATAAGATAATGAGCTGGTTTGGCTTTTCCATTTTCATATTCAATCAAGGCACTATAAACCTCCAAAGTTAGGTATCTACGAACTAGAATTTTTGTTGATCCCTCAGGAGATTTAAGAATCCAATGGAACCTTCTGAACATATATTGCTGGAACTTAGTTAAGGTTAAGAAAAATGGGAATTTTGGATCTGGGGCTTCTGAGAAGTAAAGTATCATCCCGTATTTCCAGACTTTAAAGATAAGATTATTAGGAGATAATGAATTGGCTGGGAAGCAAATATCACCAACTCCAGATCTGTTGAAAGTAGATCGTTGTACTATAAGACTCTCAAATATCATAGGAATAATGATGATAAAAGTCAATGCAGGCTACATACCACTTATTGAACCATTTTTCTCGAACATGAGCACTTATTTTTTCTTGGATATCATAAGGACACTGAAGGTAACTAACTTGTAATTCTAGAAGGAAAAATTCTTTGGGTTATTAGGTACGCTATAGATAGTAGATCAAGGCGTGATCTACTTTTTGTATGAAATTCGAGGTTATCAATAAGGACTTTACTAGAAGGCATAACCCGTTCTAGTAGAACTGGCATTTCATTAAGGATTTCCTCCTTTTCTGGCAGGAGGTCGGCTTTGATGATCACTATTGGTGAGTTCTCAAGTTAGACTGTCTGGCAGAGAGTTCTTCGATCCTTGTATATGTTTAATAGAGAAGGAAAACTGGTTAAGCCATAATTGCCAATGCAGGAGTCGCCCTTGCACTTGCATATTTGATAAATTCTTTTTCATAAAACCAAGTATTCCTTTGCAATCAGTTCGAGTGAGAAAAGGTTTGGGGGCTAAAAAGATTAAAAATTTTTCAATTCCTCTTATGACTGCAAGGATTTCTTTTTCCATCGTGGGATAGTTGCATTCTGCTTTATTAAAGCTTCCACTGCAGTATTTGTAAAGTTTTTCTCCTTCTTTAATTTTGAGTACTGCACTCCAGTGTTCATTGTTGCCATCTGTCTCTAGAATTAAATCATCTCCTTCATTAGGTAAATTAAGAACAGGAAGATTTTTACATATCTTCTTGAAGTTCTGGACAATCATTGTATCGTGAGTGGTCCATGTCTGGCTAACATCTTTCTTGAGTTTTTGTTGTAATGGTTTTCTTAGTTTAGCCAAATCTTTGATGAAATCAGAAGCATAGGTAAGACATCCAAGAAACCTCTCTAGTTGCTTTCTATCTTCAATTTTTTCAGGAAAATTTTATATTTTTTTCAAAATATATTTTTGTAGAATAATCTGTCCAACTTTTATTTCTAGACCTAAAAATTTAATTTCTTATTCAACATAAATGTATTTGTTCTCACCAAGTATAATACCATGATCAATGCATCTTTGGGTGACAGCTAAGACATCATCTTTGTGCTGTTCCATGGTTTTAGAAAAGATAAGGATATCATCAATATAAACTAAATAACAATGATTCAGATCTTTGAAGATATTATCCATTCTTCTCTGGAATATTTGAGGTGCACTTTTAAGAACAAATGGCATTACTATCCATTCATAAGGACCTTGTGGGGCACTAAATGCAGTTAAAGGAATACTTTCCTCATCCATTTTTATCTGCCAATAACCACTTTTGCAATCCATTTTCGAGAACTAAGAGGCTCCTTGAATTCTATTAAAAAGGACTATTTTGTTAGGAATATAGTAACCATCAAAGACAGTATTGTCATTAAGTTTTTTATAATTGATTATGATTCTAGCTTTTTCTCTTTTTTCTTCAGCATGATTTCTTACCATGAAAGCGGGATTGGTGTAAGGACTCTTACTGTTTCTAATAAATCCTTTATCCAGAAGTTCTTTGATTTGTTTATTGAACTCTTGGATATCCTGGTGTGTATATACCATTTGTTTAACCCGAATGATGGTATTGGGATTTAATAGAGTGATTTTAGCAAATGTTTTGTCTTTATCCCAAAATTTTAGAGGATTGTCAGAGTACAGTTCTTTGCATAATTTTCCTTAACAGATAACTCAAGCAATGAGATTGTCAGTGCTACCTCTCATTGTGTAGGCATCACCTTTTTACCACGCTGGCTGCACGTAAACTCAATTTTTTGATGAGTGTAAGCCTTACTTAATTTTTCAATAGGAATTGAGTGGCCATTAATTGTAAATATTATTTGGTTTATGGTCTGAGTGCATGGAGAATATAATCTTTGGAAATTATTTCCAATAATCATATCATGAGAGGGTTGATCAGTAGCCCATAGAATTGGTATAATACATTGAGCTCCTCCTAATTCTATGGATAGCCCTTCTATGGCTTCATTGTGGCTCATAATACTATTATCAGCTATCCCTACTTGTAAAGCATTTTAGCTCTTTTCCACATAAATTCCGAAAATAGTGATCTTTTTCCAAAACATGTAGAACAACCACTATCTATGTAAGCACACAGTTCATATTTATTATATCCCTCTAAACATACCTTTATTGGTATGTAGATGCTATTAGGGTTTGTATTAGTAGCTTTGTAGCATATTTCTATAGTCATATTTTTGACTAATTCATCCTCATAAGTTGGTTCACTAACAGTTCTTGTTTTGTAACGAATGACCTTCCTATCTAGACTTGTTGATTGGTCTAGACTGGGTCTTGCAGCTTCAAAACTCATTCTACTCATTTCACTGGTCATGCTAATTGTGTCATCTTCTTTAAGCTCTTCTTTAGTAGATGAAGATCCTTCTCCCCGGTCTAACTTTGTACTCATGCTTCTTAATAATTGGGGCTTAATGGTGATTTTACCTTCCTCGTCAATTTTTATTATATTTTTCTTATTGATCTTTGTAGGATTAGCGAAGCTAGATATCCATGAACGATCGATTTTTATCCTATGGATTGGATTTGATCCTCTGGATCTTTTGCATGGGGGTAAGACCTTCAAATTTTTCTGCCTCTATCATTGTCACCTTAGTCTTAGAATCTATCGTATTATCCGGCTTGTAGATAATTTTTCAAAATATCCTTAAAGGATATCCTCCTCTTTTCATGTCCATCCCAACTGTTTTTATCTTAAGGGATAAGAAGGCTTTAGCAAATTCATCTTTTAGACTTACATGATATCCTGGTCGACAATTGAATCCTACGGACCCATTACATAAATTAGTTTTTATCCCTGTGATTATTTGATTATTAAATTTGGTGTACCTAATATCACAGAGTAAAGCATAAAGATCAATATCTTTACCATAATATTGTAATGGTGTGATTTGAATTTGGACACTTCCGATATGGATATACCTATACTTTCTATCCTTGTTATACTTAAGGATATTCTCCCAATTAATAAGATTAACTTCCCCAATATCATACTCACAATCCTTGATCTCAAGATCTCCTTCCATCATTTCATATAATTATTTGCTTTTTATTTAAAAGATGAATTTTTTATAGATCATGTCTTTTTGGATTATGGGAAGAACCCAATCTCCTTTGACTTCTTCATGATCATTGTCTACTACAAACTCTTCTCCCTGAAGATCACCAAGGCTAACCGAGCTACTTTCCATCATATGACTTGTTTCTTCATAATCACTTTCTTCATATTCATTGTCCTCTATGATTTCAACGATTCCTTTGTTATTACTTAGGGCTAGGTCTAATGCTTCCTCTTCACTAAGCTCAACACAATCTAGGCTACCCAAGGTTTCAATAAGTTTGTTATTCTTTCTGTTTTCACATTCATTAGCATAATGCCTTGCTTCTCCACATGCCCAACATTTGCAGTTATTTTTTCCTGCCGGGCAATACGCATCTTTCCTAAAAAATCTACATTTTTTAAGACTGAGTTTGTTGTAATATTTTCTTCTTTATTTTTCACCTCTTTGCTTGTTAAAGTTCTTTTTCTTATAGAAGGTTTTTTTCTTCTTTTCTCAAATTCTTTCCCCCATTGGTGAGGTGAATCCCCGCAAGTCAAGAATTGCTTCTTAATCTTCTTTTGCTTTTGAAGATCAAGACATTGTTCATTGACCCATTTTTGCAAGTAGAAAATTCTTGAACCAAGGGTATCAACAGCATTTGCTCATTCTAACCATGCCATGTATTTTTCATTTATTATAGAATTTATATGATACGGCAACTTGTCATAGAACATGCCAAGATTTGTTTCATTATGCCCAATTTTGTAATAACATTGACTGAATTCTGCAATATAATTTTCTAGGTACCTCATATCCCATAGTTCTATGTTGTTAATTTTTCTTCGCTATTCCCATGCTTTTTCTTCAGAATCAACTTTAGCTCCGATGAATTCAGTTTCAATTTCTTTGCACAGACTTCTGAACATAGCAGCCGGTGTTTCCATCATTCTTGATGTATTTTTACCATCTTCATGTAATGAATCATACCAGTAAGCTACAATGCTAGAGAAACTATGCTCGATATAATTTAGAAAGTTTGCTGCAGTCCATGTAGTATTTAGGTTTAAGACACTGTTCATTCCTCTTTTCCAATGCTAAAATATTTCTTCTCTATTATGGGCTCCATCAATATTTAAGATTTATCCGGTTTGGCTAATTGGGGTAAGGTCAATCTCTTCATAGGTCGTGGTTTTCCTTGGGATAAACCCAAAGGAGAAATTGCTTGTTTGTCCTGGAGGAACATACCTAGGTCTTAAGAAATGAGTGTTTCTTCTTAATGGTTCACCAAATTCTTCAGGTTTAGGAACGACATTCTTAACTGGATTAGTCTCTGTTTTATATAAGTCAATCCCTTCTCCAATCTCATTGATTTCGTTTTCATTAGTCATGTTACCATATTTCTTATCAAGTTTTCTTCTAATTTCTTCTAATGTAAAGCATTGAGATCTTCTAATTTAATCAGATTCATCTACTAATGTATTTCTTCTTCTAGTTGGACATTATTGGTTTCTTCATTATCATCTGACAAAACGCCATATTTATCACTAATTACACTCATGGTTTTGTTTATTCTTCTGAATTTTATTCTTCATCGAACATTTTTTTTAACTCTTCAAGAGTATATTATTCATACTCCATCTTCTTTTTCTTTCTTTTTAGTAGATTTTTCACCAGATTGTTCTCCTATTTCTTTTTGGATTTTTATCTCTTGCAAAGGAAATGGAATCTTGTTTTTTGGGTTTTGGAAATAATATTTATGCTAAAAAGGAGTACTAATTCTAGGAGTAGCTTTTTCGCTATGTCTAACTTCATTAATAAGAGAAAGATGGACAACAGTTAACTGATTCTTAAGCCCTTTTAGTTCAGTCTTAATTTTAACTAATTCAGCTTTTAATTCTAAAACTATGTCAGTGATATAGTTTAATTGAGGTACTAATGAGATATTACCTTCTGGTGAGTGAACAATATGTGAGTAATTAGGACCAGGGCGAGAAGGTGATGGTTCAAGCATTAATCGCAGTTAGTTAGCTTAATTAGTCATTAATTAGCTCAATAATCTCAATTATTTTTGCACACGTGGCTTTGATACCAGATGAAAGAGGACATCGAGATCGACTAGTGAGCAAAAAACCATAGACATAATTTTAGATTTTTCGAAGGCAAGTTTTTAAGGATTGAGGGTGGATTTACAAATATGGAAAGTTTAGGGACTTGAAAATAAATTTTTATTTATTCAAATAGTGACATGTCCCCCAAATGTAAATAACATAAAAACTCGATAATCATGGTAGTAAAGTTTTTGAAAAGCTAGTTTTCTAAATGATTACACCAAAACTCGATGCACCCAAATGTAAATTACCCGAAATTGTATGAAGAAATTGTTCTTGAGAAACTTCATTCTCAGGGATGTTTTCTATATTTTGAAAATAGTCTGGAATATGGGAGGAACTAGGAATTTGTGTTTCCATGATAGAAAGCTTTATATGAAGTTCTAGATCAGTGGCTTTGAGATTGGTAATCTCATGTCTAAGATCTCAAACTTGAGCTTTCAGCTCATTGACTTCAAATTGAATGTCTTTTGTAGTGAGTTGCTAGAAAGGATTTGGTATTGGATACTTTTGGCAGAGTTTTGTCAGGCTAGGAGTTTTGATATCAAGCTATATGACATTCTTTTCTTCTTCAAGACTTAAGTCTTTAAGCTTGCTTAAATGCTCCTTTTTTGTTTCTTCATTAGAAATCTTTCCGATTAGATCAATTAGGAATTCTTTCTGATTTTTGCTTATAATGACATTGATTGTTTTGATAGGGGAGGAATCATAATCTGATTCATCCTCCTTAGAGCTTTGATAGTAATCAGCTTCTTTGTCACTATCAGATGGGTTTTGTGCTAGGATAGCTAGAAGCTTCTTCTGAAGTTCAGGCTAATCTACAGATAACTCATTGATCTTTTGTTTAGTTTTGCATTAGAATGCTTTGTGACCTGGTTTGCCATATTTGTAAGAAACAATTGGCTTCTTTTTGACTTTCTTCTTCTTTGAAGAAGTTGGCTTAGAATTGAAGGCTAGAGGAGAATTGTTTGGAGGTTTTGGCGATCTTTGAATCTTTTGTTAACGGCTTTCTTAGCACATTTAACTTATGAAGAAGGAGCTTCAATTTTTGTAATGCCAAATGCTTCACAAAAAGTTCTCACTTTTTTTCTGGATTGGGCTTTCTCTAATCCATATTTGGCTTGGATTTTGAGTTCATTGCAAAGGATGAGTCCTTTGCTTTTGACAACTCCAAGGATCATTCCAAATGCAAGAGTATGAAAAGGGATATCATCCGTCCCACAATGTTGTCTGAGATTTGAGAGAATCCTTTCTCCAAACAACTTTGGTAGGCCTGCAATGAATCTTTCTTTCCCGAAATATTACATGCCGTCTTCTCTCTTTAATATATTAGTAAAGAATACATTTTTATACCATCTGTAATATGAGAGAGTAGGGCATCTAAGGTTGATGAGGACCGATTTGGCAGCGGCTTAACCTTCTTGAGGATTGCCAATAAAATGTAGGGTGATGGTATGAACTAGGGTTTCAAATGCATCTTGGATGCGTTCACTATGTTCATCCAATTCATTTTTTGTATGATTGAGAATGGCTAACCTTTCATTATAGGTGAGATATTTATCCCACCAATTCTTTAATTGTCCGGAGAAACCTGGGACAGTTATGGTAGCCATATTTTTGTTTGAGTAACCATTGACTTCGAAAGCGGCAGCTGCTACTCCCATATCTTCTATGGCAGATAGCACTTCATGCTTCGATTTACCGCCAATGTTCCAACCGTAGATAGATCTATCATCGTAGTTTCTATCTGTGAATTGGCCTATTTCTTCGTATTAGATATCTCGAGGAGTAGGTCTAGGATAATAATTCTTAGTACTAGCGTTTCTCCAATTTTATATTTTGTTAAGAGCAAGAGGCTCTTCTTTGTAGGAATTTTGGATAGGTTCTTCTTCTTTGAAAGTCTTTTGGATAGTAGCTATGACCTCATCCGAGTCAATATTACTAGTAACAGCTTCTTCTTCTTCTTCTTCTTCTGAGGAAGATGTGTTGTCAACCTTTTGTTGGCAAGTTTTGTCAATGCAAGCAGGAGCTTTCTTTTTGTCAATAGCTTTGACTTGTTTAGAGATCTTTTGAAGAAGATCATAATTTGGACTTTTGGGTTCAGGCAGAGATTCCACGATGGCCGTAGGAATACTGTCTAATTTGACAAATGGTTTGGAGATGCTTTCTGTCAAATAGGAAGGGGTATTGGACTAGGGCTTGCCATATCCTTTTTGACAGCTTCCTTTTTGGAATCAGTTTTGGTATTGAGTTGGTTCAATTGCTCAGCAATTGTATTTAAGATGGCGTTGGTATAATTGGCTTGCTCATAAACCCTTTTGTTGCCATCAAGTTGGGCAATATCAGTATCCATTCCCTCCCGGCCACTTTTGTAAGGAAAAGCGTGAACAATCTTTACCTCGGCAAAAATCTTTTTGTGCTTGTAACACCCCCAGCCCCTAGGCCAGAAGCGTTACGCTTTCCTAACTTCTTACTTAATTCCTGGGATGAAACGGGCAGAGTTCCCCCTAAAAACTAACCGTTTTCAGGCTAAAAGCCTTACAATAAGTCCCTGTAAATCAACGGAAGCGCAAAACATTTAAAACATAACTCAACGGCCACACGCCGGAGTTCATAACTCAACGAGCCACTCGCTCGGAGTGCACCAGCCAGGTTGATTCATGAATAAAGAAGAAATGGACGATATAACTCAACGGTTAACAAAACCGGAGTATTAAGATTTACATCCCAAAACATAGCTAAATTAAACCAAGAAGACATCTAACTAACTTGCTGGTTGGCTCAAACGGCCGTACAGAGCGACCTTTATACCATATGCATTACATGAGTTAGAATAATCATTTACAGACCTTTATAAACTAAGAGTACATTACATGACTTCATTAAACACGTAAGATCCCTTCAAAGGAGCACATACGACGCCTTGTAAGCAACAATAGGTTCCCTCTGGACTTATCTGACTCAACTTCTTTGTTGAGTATATTTAGTTTTGATGATAACAAATCCAAGTGTAAAACTTTGTCCAAGTAATGTTGCTCCAAACACGATCTCCAAACAGGCCTAACTGGTGTTTGTGATCTTTATTGTATTAACTGGTTTGCTACATGTGAGAACAAGTCTTCAAAACAGGTTTTACTTGGTGATTCTATATTAAGTCAAGAACACCTCTCGACAGTTGATTGTAAGGCATGTTCCTGAACTCTAGCAATGCAAAAAACAACCCCAGCAAACAAGGTGGCCTTGGTGTTCACAGCAGCTCTACAAATCTTGGACAAGATGACTGGTTCAAAACAAGAAGTCTTGGGTATATAGGTTTTATTTATTTAGACTCTTGTTAATATGCCAATATTGAAAACGTCATTTTAAACACCTCTTGAATCGGTATTTGCGCTAAGTGTTTCAGAACACCAGTCGCGAACAACCCTGCAAACGTGGTGCCTAGGGTGTTTCTGAACTGAAGTGGCCATACCCGGTTACCTTTGAAAATTCATTTCGGTTGGCCAAGATCTCCAGAATACTTTCTTTAAATTCCAAGATTGCTATTTTTCTGGAAAGGATATTTCTTGAAAATGTTATGGGAGATTTACGAAAATAGGTTTTGGGAGAATTGCTAAAAACTAAAAGATTCCCTTTGCCTATATTTTCGGATATGATAAAATTTCAAAAGTGGAAGATTTCTGGTTGTCATTTGAATCTTCTTCACGGCTATGGGAAGATAAGGGTTATCTCTTAAGATAACAAATCCCTTATATTTTGGGAAAAATTTATCACTAGCCGTTGGGGAGTATTTCTTGCTTGAAAATCGTTTTCCCTACTTAGCTGATTCTTTCACCTCTCCTTGTTTTTGACCGTTGGATTTCGTGTTTAAAATCTCAGCATTTCATTCCCATTTGAATAGAGTAAAAAAGACGAGAAACATACACAACATACGCAAAAAGGGAAAATTTCAAAAGTGGTTTTTCTAGTGAGAAGAATTTTTCGAGTTACGCTTGAGAAAAGAAAAACCGAGATAAGTTGTGTTTAAACTGAGCTTTCAAGATATTGGCATACTAGGACCTCATTGTACCTTACATCTGCTTAAATCAGAAGCACCCCCGTAAGGTGTTTTGTAACCCTGATCTTGGATCAGAAAAGTGAGTGAGTGGTCCTCAGTCGTGTGGACTTTGGACGTGTCCAATCTGGTGAGATTTGGACGTGGTGTAACCCTTCTTAGAGAAGAAGGTTACGTGGTTGCAAGTTGTAACAAGGTGTGTTACATTTGTAACGTGTGAAGCCCGTTAGTGAAAGTGGTTAAATCCTACACGAGGTAGGTCGTGGTTTTTCACACCTCAGTTGGGCTAGAGGTGTTTTCCACGTAAAAATTGTGTGTGTGCTTTATTTTCCGCATTTATCTTGGTGATTTTCGCATTTGCAATATTTGAGAACACCCCCTGCAAACAAGTCACTAGGGTGTTTGTCATCTGAGAATAACCTCTGTGAGGGTGTTTGTTATTTACAACGCGAAAATCAGACACCACAATTCAGCCCCCCTCTTGTAGTTGTGTACTCTTGGAATTCAATAAGTGGTATCAGAGCAGGTTCTCTCAAAAGGGCTGACACCTTAAGAGATTCTGAAGATGAGTACACCACAAGGAATCCTTGAAGGGCAATCCATTACTCGTCCACCCTATTTGAACGGCCAACATTATAGTTGGTGGAAGAATAGGATGGAGAACTATATTCAGGCAGAAGATTATGAATTATGGATGCTCATCAAGAACGGGCCCCTTGTTCCCACCAAGGTGCTTGAAGATGGTAAGAAGGTTCCCAAGGAACCCATAGAGTTTGATGGTGAAGACTATAAGAAAATGGAAAAGAATGCCAAGGCCAAGAAGCTATTATATTTTGGCCTAGGTCCAGATGAATATACACGTATCTCGGAGTGTGAGTCAGCTCAGGAGATATGGAATGCCCTCCAAGTAGCTCATGAAGGAACAAGTCAAGTCAAACAATCACGTATTGAGCTACTTATGAGGCAATATGAGTTGTTTGATATGGGTGATCGTGAGAACGTGATGGATATGTACACACGCTTCACCCACATAACAAACGAGCTAAAATCCCTAGGAAAATCCTTCAGCACAGAAGAGCTGGTGAGGAAGATTCTAAGGATTTTGCCTTAGTCTTGGGAAGCGAAGGTGACAGCCATCCAAGAAGCTAAAGACATGAACAAGATCACCCTCGACGAGTTGATTGGCAATCTTCAAACCTATGAACTCAGAAAGAACTCACAACAAAAAGAGGAGCAGAAGAAGGATCGTGGGCTTGCCTTGAAAGCACAAGAGGATGATGACTCTGACCTTGAGGATGAAGAGATGGCCTTAATGACAAGAAAGTTCAAGAAATTCTTCAAAAAGGTCAAAGAAAATAGCAAAAGAAAAGACTTCAGTACATCCAGAAACACCCCCCGAGAACAGTTCATAGGATGTTTCAAGTGTAGCAAGCCGGATCACATTGTGAAGAACTGTCCACCACTTCGAGAAGAGCAAAAGCAAGAACACCCCAGGAAACAAGGTAGAAAACAAGCTGCACGCAGTTCTGGGAGATGATTCTCGAAGGCTATGCTTGCTGCCTGGGGAGATTCCTCTGAGGATGAAGGTGAGTCTGAAACTGAGGAAGATGTTGTAGCTCTCATGGCACAAAGTGACACGGATTCAGATGATGAATCAACAAACAGTCTTATTGATCTCAAGAACAAGGCTGAAGTGAGAGAGAACAACCTTACGAACAACCTCACTAACACCCTTGAAAACAGGCAGTTGTGGTTTGTTGATAGTGGGTGTTCACGGTACATGACTGGTGAAAGATCAAATTTTCTCTCACTTACAGCTTTGAATGGTGGGAGTGTAGCATTTGGAAACGGCAAGTCTGGGACAATTATCGGTATAGGTAATATTGGTAAAACTCTCTCCCACTCAATTGATAATGTGCACTTAGTTGATGGGTTAAAACACAATTTGCTAAGTGTGTCCCAACTGTGTGACAAGAACAACCTAATACTGTTTTCAAAAACACGTTGCTTGGTTGTGAATGACGACACAGGAGATGTTGTGTTGAGGGGGAAGCGATGTCAAAATGTTTATAAAGTTTGTATTTCCACTCTTCCCCAAAATAATCTGACTTGTTTAAATGCATTAAATGATGATATAATGCTATGGCACAAGAGACTAGGTCATGCAAGCCTGTCCTTGTTAAACAAACTTGTTTCAAAAGACCTGGTTATTGGACTACCTTCCATCAAATTTAATGATGACAAGGTATGTGAAGCTTGTGCAAAAGGCAAACAAGTCAGATCTTCTTTTAAATCGAAAAATGTGTAAGCACTACCCGACCTCTAGAATTATTACACATTGATTTGTGTGGTCCCATGAGGATAACTAGTAGAGGTGGGAAAAAGTATGTGCTTGTTGTAGTAGATAATTACTCTCGATTTACTTGGACCTTGTTTTTGGCATCCAAAAATGAAACCTTTGAGAATTTTATTGCCTTTCTCAAAAAGGTTGAAAAGAGAGTAGGACACTCCTTAATTAGCTTGAGATCTGATCATGGAACTGAGTTTGAAAATGCAAGTTTTATCAACTATTGTAATGAACATGGTGTTGATCATAACTTCTCAGCTCCAAGAACACCCCAACAAAATGGGGTGGTTGAGTGCAAAAATCGCACCCTGGAAGATATGACCAGAACAATGCTTATTGTTAGTGGTCTTCCTAGGTATTTCTGGGCAGAAGCATTGAACACCTCATGTTACATTATAAATAGATGCATGATCAGACCCATTTTGAACAAAACTCCTTATGAACATTTCAAGGGCAGAAAACCCAATATTACGCACCTAAGAACATTTGGTTGTAGGTGTTTTGTGCATAATAATGGGAAGGATGTCTTAGGAAAGCTTGACCCTAGGAGTGATGAGGCAATATTTCTTGGCTATTCTTCTCACAGCAAGGCATACAAAGTCTTTAACAAAAGGACCTTGTGTGTTGAGGAAAGTGGGCATGTGCTTTTTAATGAATCTAACTTGTTGAGTGAGAATGATGCACAGGAAGATGAACTTGAATTAGGTCTTGTTCAAAAAGAAGTGTTGCTCCAAGATAAACGAGTAAGAACATCATGGAGAAAACAACTCCTGAGGGTGTTTCTCAGAACAGCAGGCAAGGTGAACAAACAGGGGGTAACACCGTTGAACCCTGTTCGGAACCATGTTCTTCAGGAACAAGCTTGCAAACAGGTGCAGAAACAGGATCAGGAGGGGTTCTTGAGCCTGATCCTACACACATTTCAGTTAGAACAGAGCATGTGTCTGTGGATCCACTTAATCCAAGACCATGGAAGCCCCATAGTTCGCACCCTCTTGATCAAATCTTGTCAGATATTAATACTGGAGTGCAAACTAGATCTAAACTTAAGAATTTTTGTGCTTTCTATGCTTTTCTTTCTAACATTGAGCCAAAAAGTGTGAATAAAGCTCTTGCAGATTCAGATTGGGTCACGACAATGCAAGAAGAGCTCCATCAATTTGAAAGAAACAAAGTATGACACCTTGTACCTAAACCTGGAGAGAGAACAATCATTGGAACCAAGTGGGTGTTCCGAAACAAACTGGATGAGTCAGGAACAGTCACTAGGAACACGGCACGGCTGGTTGTTCAAGGGTATAATCAAGAAGAAGGGATCGATTATGAAGAAACCTTTGCACCAGTTGCTAGAATTGAGGCTATTCGAATCTTAATAGCCTTTGCAGCTCATATGGAAATCAAACTATATCAAATGGATGTGAAAAGTGCATTCCTCAATGGATACCTTAAAGAAGAGCTGTATGTCAAACAATCCCCTGGTTTTGAAAACAGTGAATTTCCTAACCATGTTTTCAAACTTGACAAAGCTCTTTATGGCCTAAAACAAGCTCCTAGAGCTTGGTATGAACAGTTGTCAAGTTTTTTAATTGAAAATAATTTTAGAAGAGGCAAGGTAGACAATACCTTGTTTCTAAAATCTAAGGGGGAACATTTATTGATTTTCCAAATATATGTTGATGACATTATATTTGGTGCAACTCATCATGATTTATGCAATGAATTTTCAAATATGATGAAGAGTGAGTTTGAGATGAGCATGATGGGTGAGCTTAACTTTTTCTTAGGCTTACAAATCAAGCAAACTCCAAATGGCACCATGATCCATCAACAAAAGTATATCAAGGAGCTACTTAAGCGTTTTGGGATGGAGTCGGCCAAACCCGTAGACACTCCTATTCCTCCTTCAACCAGGTTGGTTATGGATGATGGGAGTCCCTCAGTTGAGGAGAAACTCTATAGGGGCATGATTGGGTCACTCCTATACCTAACCGCTAGTAGACCAGATATTGTTTTTAGTGTTGGGTTATGTGCCCGTTTTCAGTCTAATCCTAAGGAAACTCATCTTAAGGCTGTGAAACGGATACTAAGATATTTGAAACATACACCCAATTTAGCCTTATGGTATCCTAGAGGTTGCAATTTTGATCTTGTTGGATATGCTGATGCTGACTATGCTGGATTTCTAGTTGATAGAAAGAGTACCTCAGGTATGGCTCACTTTCTTGGACCTTGTTTGGTATCTTGGGCTACCAAGAAGCAACTTTCATTTGCCATGTCCATAGCAGAAGCTGAATATGTTACAGTAGCTTCATGTTGTGCTCAACTGTTGTGGATAAGACAACAGCTTAAGGACTTTTGTGTTGACATTGGATGCATTCCTATTTTTTGTGATAACACAAATGCAATTAACATTGCCAAAAATCCATGTAAACATAAAAGAACAAAGCATATTGACATTCAACATCATTTCTTGAGAGATAATGTTGAAAAGGGTTTAATCTCTATGAACTTTTGCATAACGAAAAATCAAATTGCTGATATATTCACTAAGGCACTAGCTAGAGATCAATTTGAGAGAAATAGACTGGAACTAGGGTTGGTGAGAACACCCTGAGTTACCTGTTTCCAGAACATGAACTGGGTTTGGTAAGATTAACCTTTACACCCTGTTCTCTCCCCCCGTTTGCAAATCTTATTAACAACGGATGCTATTGCATACACCCGAATTGCGTGCATTTTGTCTTTACTTATCCACTTAGTGCAGCATAAGGGGATGTACTGAAGCCGCCTTAATACCATTAAGTCCAATTAAGATCAGACGACAAAGAACAGGCATAACGAAGAGAACAGGTACGCCCCTTGGTTGCTCGATGTGTTTTTCCTTCCCAAGGCACAAGCTTTTAAGTCTCACACCCGTTGCAAACCAAGAAATCTTCTAAAGATTTTGGGTGCTCTCTCTCTCTCTCTCTTTTTATATGCCCTGTTCTCAGTACTGCAAAATCTGAGAAACCTGCAAAGCCTTAAACCCTAATCTCTCTCCTCTAGCAACAATGGCTCTCACCAACTCCTCTCAATCAAACGACCTCGTTCTTGCGTCCTTAATCCCTGCTCCCCCTCGCCCAATCCTGTACAAGCCTTTCAAATTCCTGAAAAGCTTGTCCCTACACTCAGTGGGAATGGGGATGGTTGATATTCCCTTCGAATGTGGAAGGGAATTGGTGTTTCTTATAGGGACAATTGCTTGTCCCATTAACGTCGAGTCAGAGGGTACACTATCGGGGTCTCAAGACCAAATCTTGGAACCCCCTGAAGGGTTTAATTTTGAGCCCTGTTCTTCTGGGTTGTTTCCTGAAACAGCGCCAGAAACAGGGGCTGCCTCTGTCGAAGGTGTGTTTGTGGAGGATCTAGATGTCGATTTCCAAGGGAAGTCGAATGAGACATCAGAGGAGAGTTTAGAGAAGGATTCTCTCCCTGAAGCTGAAACCCCCACTCCGGTCGCTCAAACTGGAGAGAAAAGAAAAAGGGTGAAAATAGTAGCCAGGCGTAGTAGAACGCCAAGAACAAGGCCACAACCAAGGTCTCAGCCCTCTCAAACTCCCTCTTCTCCACAATCCTCCAAGCCTTCTCGCAAATCTGCGAGACTAGCTTTTCAATCTTCCCCCCGTATCTCCAAACCTTCTGCTCCTGTCATCGGGGAGATTTCCTCCTCTTCTACTGAAGGGTTCTCGAGTTCTGACTCTGAGAACACCTCCTTCAAACAGGAGACACCGGTGTTCTCCGAGTCCTCTGAAGAACAAGCCCCTCCAAAATCAACCACTAAACCTGCTGTGAAGCCCTCTCCTGTAAAAACACCCCTCAAGCGAAAGCCCAGAACAGCCCCCCTACCAGAAGCTACCACCTCTGTTCCTGCCCCCAAACGCCCAAAGCAGTTCACTCCCTCTCCTATGTCTGACAAACATGCGCAGTTGCTTAAGCGCAATGTCGTCAGGGGGAAGGTAGTGAATGTAAGCTTTTTCGAGGAACAGGGTCTGGGGGTGTTCCTGACCAAGTTGCGCGCTCAAGGCTGGCTCGACTTGTTTGCAAACACCCAGCTGGGGTGTTCTGTACCTGAGTTGGCTGAGTTTTACGCCAACTGCGGTGTCACCGAAGGGGTGGTGACTAGTTTTGTGAATGGGCAACGCATTAAAGTTGATGCGCCCACACTAGGGAAAATTTTGGGAGTACCCTCCCAAGGCTTTGACGTGTATATGAGGGAAGACAAAACAGCCCTAGAAACAGCCAGGCTCCTAGAGATGTCCTAACGCCTCAGTCAAAAACAGGGCCTGAGAACACCCCTCTCTGTTAAGAAGGGTGAAATGACCTCCCTGCACCAACTATTGTTTATGTTCACTATCAAGAACATAATTCCCCGAGGTCAAGGGCGAAACTCAGCTGATGCCCTCGATCAATGCCTGGTGGACTTACTGGATCGGGAGGAACCAATCAACCTCCCTACAATCATGATTCGCCACATAGGGCGAATTACGAACACCACCCGGGCCCATGATCTTGGATATGGGTTTCTGCTGACAAGGGTGTTTGAGCACCTTGGGATAGTGCTCACACGGCGAGTGGAGGCCCAAGTCGTTGATGAGATTGAGATTGACACTCTGCTCGAGTGTGGCTATGAGGTTGGCGAAGGATCAGTCTCCAAACAGGGTCGTCGACCACCTCGACCACCTGTTTCTGGGCAACCTTCCTTCAAACTTGAGGCTGTTCTTGAGGACAATGCTCGCCTCAAGGATGAGCTCTCAGCTGTCAAGGCTGCTCTGGCTGAGGAGCAAGCCCTCTCCGCCAAACGCCATGAGGAATTGCTTGTCCTTCTCTCCACTCTTGCCCCCAGCATTCCTCCTCTGCAAACGAGACCACCCCCTGCACCCTGATTCTCTAGGCTGTTCTCTTGTTTCCTTCTCCCCTCTTCGTTTTTGGCATTGTACTGTTTTTAATGCAATATCTCTTTCATGATGCTTCTGGCACCTTATGCTCTATATTTCTTTTCTTGCATTCATACTGTTGTTTATGCTTTTTAATGATGCCAAAAGGGGGGATAAGACCATACGAATAAGACCATATGATCTATGACCTAGCACCTAGAGGATCCCTATTAGCATAAATCGTTGTTAAGCTTTTTAATTTTGTCAATATGGTCACTTGGTTTGTCATCATCAAAAAGGGGCAATCTGTTGAGTATATTTAGTTTTGATGATAACAAATCCAAGTGTAAAACTTTGTCCAAGTAATGTTGCTCCAAACACGATCTCCAAACAGGCCTAATTGGTGTTTGTGATCTTTATTGTATTAACTGGTTTGCTACATGTGAGAACAAGTCTTCAAAATAGGTTTTACTTGGTGATTCTATATTAAGTCAAGAACATCCTCTCGACAGTTGATTGTAAGGCATGTTCCTGAACTCTAGCAATGCAAAAAACAACCCCAGCAAACAAGGTGGCCTTGGTGTTCACAGCAGCTCTACAAATCTTGGACAAGATGACTGGTTCAAAACAAGAAGTCTTGGGTATATAGGTTTTATTTATTTAGACTCTTGTTAATATGCCAATATTGAAAACGTCATTTTAAACACCTCTTGAATCGGTATTTGCGCTAAGTGCTTCAGAACACCAGTTGCGAACAACCCTACAAACAGGGTGCCTAGGGTGTTTCTGAACTGAAGTGGCCATACCCGGTTATCTTTGAAAATTCATTTCGGTTGGCCAAGATCTCCAGAATACTTTCTTTAAATTCCAAGATTGTTATTTTTCTGGAAAGGATATTTCTTGAAAATGTTATGGAAGATTTGCGAAAATAGGTTTTGGGAGAATTGCCAAAAACTAAAAGATTCCCTTTGCCTATATTTTCGGATATGATAAAATTTCAAAAGCTGAAGATTTCTAGTTGTCATTTGAATCTTCTTCACGGCTATGGGAAGATAAGGGTTATCTCTTAAGATAACAAATCCCTTATATTTTGGGAAAAATTTATCACTAGCCGTTGGGGAGTATTTCTTGCTTGAAAATCGTTTTCCCTACTTAGCTGATTCTTTCACCTCTCCTTGTTTTTGACCGTTGGATTTTGTGTTTAAAATCTCAGCATTTCACTCCCATTTGAATAGAGGAAAAAAGACGAGAAACATACACAACATACGCAAAAAGGGAAAATTTCAAAAGTGGTTTTTCTAGTAAGAAGAACTTTTCGAGTTGCGCTTGAGAAAAGAAAAACCGAGATAAGTTGTGTTTAAACTGAGCTTTCAAGATATTGGCATACTAGGACCTCATTGTACCTTACATCTGCTTAAATCAGAAGCACCCCCGTAAGGTGTTTTGTAACCCTGATCTTGGATCAGAAAGTGAGTGAGTGGTCCTCAGTCGTGTGGACTTTGGACGTGTCCAATCTGGTGAGATTTGGACGTGGTGTAACCCTTCTAAGAGAAGAAGGTTACGTGGTTGTAAGTTGTAACAAGGTGTGTTACATTTGTAACGTGTGAAGCCCGTTAGTAAAAGTGGTTAAATCCTACACGAGGTAGGTCGTGGTTTTTCACACCTCAGTTGGGCTAGAGGTGTTTTCCACGTAAAAATTGTGTGTGTGCTTTATTTTCCGCATTTATCTTGGTGATTTTCGCATTTGCAATATTTGAGAACACCCCCTGCAAACAAGTCACTAGGGTGTTTGTCATCTGAGAATAACCTCTGTGAGGGTGTTTGTTATTTACAACGCGAAAATCAGACACCACAATTCACCCCCCCTCTTGTGGTTGTGTACTCTTGTAATTCAACATTCTTCCTGTCAGAAAGAAACTCTGGGGAAAAGGGGAAAGAATAATGGGATGAGCAACCACACGCTCAGTGAGTGTCCCCCAACCCCCCTCAAAACCAAAACCGTTGCAGGCAATACTATCTTTACTAGTCACATATCATGTTTCCATACTTTACTGTCATAATAGATATTCATAGAACCTTTATGGGAGGATCACTAAACATAAACTTCGCTTCGACCATTCAATCATATTTCTAGGTTCCTCAACGACGGAGTTCTTTACTAGCAAGCAATTAGGCACGTGAGTAAGCATCGAAGGCTAAGTATAAGGATATTTTCTTTTCATAATATAACTTCCTAACACTCCATTTAAACTACACATGAACCCTCAATCATATGATGTGTATTTAAGGTTATCCCTTTTCATATTTACACTTTTGTTGGTATTTCATTCATATAATATACAGATCACACACATAAACACACATCAAGCATTTAAGTACCTTTAAACATCACATTAAGCGATGTGACACCCTCGCATGCTATTCACATATCAACATTCATTCATATAATGTACATATCGCACACATAAACACATATCATGCATTTAAGTACCTTTAAACATCATATTAAGCTATATGGCACCCTCGCATGCTATTCACATATCAACGTTCACTCTTTTAGGAAGAGACGCCTTCATTCATAGAATTTTTAACGTGCTGTAACTTTCTTTCACTTTAAATCAGATAAATTTGCTATGGATAAGAATGATGCCACATAAGATTAGAATCCACGTTCAACCATACTTAGGAATCATTCATAATGCATCCATTGAAAGCTTTCCCTTAATATATAGGCTAAGAATCCACATTCAAACATGCTTGAGGATCATTTCATAACTCATTCATTGAAAGCTTTCTTTCTTTCGTTGAAAACGTTTTCTTAGTCTTCAAAGGAAGTTTCATTTCGTTTGGTCGTGTAACGACCCTTATAAGCTTTTCATACATCATTCCATATAGCCTTTTGGGCCCATAAAAAGAACTTCCTTTCCTTTTTAATCGTTTAAAAATGGCAAAGGGCCAATTGCTTTTCTTAACTTAGTACGAAAGTACTTCTGGCATAAGATCATTACAGGGTGCTGATTGGGTGAGAACTATTCTCGACCCCATAGTGAGACCTAACGCTCACGCTTAAGCTCTTACTCCCGGGATGGCTACATATAACATATCGGACCATTACATTAGCCCTCGTCAGGGCCTCTAGGGTTTATCCGGACTTATCCCCCAGGTTAACATTACATCATATCATATTGTCCGCAGCACATTATCTTAGCCACTTAAAGCGTATCGGCCATAACGGCTAGTAATTTTGTTGTGTCTTTTGGTAAAATCATTTATCACATAACTCACGCTTTTCTAAATCGTTTTAGGGATTCCCCCGTTCAAGCAGGTTCACTCCTAAATGCTGTTTGTATAGCGAAAATAGGCCATTGCTTGCTATTAATCATGGCTATTATTAGTTTGAAAACACGAGAAACGTTCTTTGTCAAATCACCACACTTTCACGCATAATGCATCTTAGACATAAAAGGGGGAAAGGGATTCACATGTTTCACATTCAAACACTTCATAATCATTTCAACAATACAATGAGCCACACATGGGCTCGTAATCCACACGATTGCGGTCAATTCACAACCCGAACTCCCTCCTCACAAGCACCGTACCACATGACCTTGAACGCTCATGATTCTTTCCGCAAACCATCCAACTACCAACTCGATTCATCGATTCATTAATCACAACATATTATCCCATTAGCTTATAAAAATAAAGGGTGAAGTTTAGGTTCTTACCTGGGCATCCAGCACCATTCAGCGGTGCGCTACAACAAGCGATCATATGGCCACATTTATTCATGAATCGACAACACTTTATTCAATAAATCAAACATAATTTGATTCTGAACATATACGATACATTTCGAAGCAACTTTCCTAAGCATGAATGTACAGAGAACAGAGGTTCGAGTGAAAACTAAACATATTTCAATAGCTTCGAATTTAATTCGTTTACATGCATTAGTTAGTTTAACTCGAGTCGAACCTAAACATGTTTTTATAATTTCGAGATTAATTCGTTTAACATGTATTGGCTAAGCTACTTGATTCGGAGCCAGACACCCTTCATTTACCTCGAAAATTAGCTCATTTGCATGCTTTGGTTAATTAATTCGAATGGAAGCTAAAGACATTAAAAGAACTTCGATTTTAATCCTTTTTCATATATTAGCTAAATAACTTGAATAGAAGCTAAGCACATTAATATAACTTCGATATTAATTCTTTTTCATACAATAACTCATTAACTTGAATCGATGCTAAACACGTTAAACTAATTTCGAATTAATATCTCAAGCATGATTTACATTCATGGATTCGAATCGATGCTAAACACATTTAAATTACTTCGAATTAACAATTCAAGCATGATTTACACTCATGGGCTCGAATCGATGCTAAACAAATCAAACTAACTTCGTTTCTAATTCCTTTTCGAACAATAACTCATTAACTCGATTCGAAGCCAAATACGTTAAATTAACTTCGATTTTAATTCCGTTTCAGACAATAACTCATTAACTCGATTCGAAGCTAAATACGTTAAATTAACTTCGATTTTAATTCCGTTTTAAACAATAACTCATTAACTCGATTCGAAGCTAAATATGTCCATATAAATTCGAATTCACTGTTCACGCAAGACTACGGTTTATGTACAGAATTCACATCGATTCTCAATTTCAGGCATGAAACAACCAATTGATTCGAACCTAAGCATGAATAACTTATTTCTTGTCATTTTTAACGAATTTAACAAGCCCTAACTTGACATGCAACATCAAACTGCTGAAAATTAACTTCGAAAATAGTAATAACTTAGGAGGCGAGAACACCCATCTCGATTTCATGCTAGAGGACCCGTTCTAAGGGTTTGGCTCGACTTTGAGGGCCAGAAAAAATTTCAATCCTCGATCCACTTAGTCCCAAACGCACGCCATTTGATGAACCCGAAACCCTAGTCCGCTGCCTTGCTCGAACCGGACCCTAGCTCTGGAATTTGGTGACGTTTGTGGCTGATTTAGGTTGAATTCAACCACTCAGTTTATGGGGGAGGTCGATTATGGTGAGGTTGGCCGAAATTCAGCCCACGGGCGGTGCTTCGAGGCCACCCGAAGTGCTAGCATGCGCGGCTCGGTTCACGGCAAGAAGAGGAGAGTAGAGGGGGTGGTGAAGGTCGGCGAGGTGTTGGCTGCAAACAGGGACCACCGTGGGGCTTGCCTGCGACGCGTGGGTGTGAGGCTGTGCGAAGTGGCGGCGCTTGGTGGTGGAATGGGGCGGTGGGGACGCGTGGTGTGGAGCTCCCCTTCACCGGTGACGCGTGCCGACCGGTGACGCGTGCCCACCGGCGACGTCGCCAGGTGTCTGGCCGGCGAGGGGGAGGGAGAAAGAGAGAGAGAGAGGCGATTAGGGAGAGAGAGAGAGAGAGGGAGAGTAGAGAGCGAGAAGGAGAGGGGAGGGGTCGGGCTCTCGGGCTTTTGAGGCCCGACGTGCCCCCCTTCCCTTTTTGTTTTATTTTTCTTTTTTTTTTTGGGGCTCAATTAACATCATTCTACTAAACTTCGGTCCCGTACTCGCTAATGGTTAGGCTAAACCCAAACTGAAACGACCCACAATGAACATTTCGGTTTAAACTTTGGGAATTGGCCAAGTAAAACGAAAAATGATTTAAAAAAACTTAGTTTAGCGTTGATTCAAAGGTTTTATAAATAAGTAATATCGATAATAACGTTAATCAAATAATCGTTCTTTTTAATGAATTTAATCGTTAAAAACTCACACAGTTACTAAGAAATACGATTTTTATAACGTTAAAGCAAGACAGGCAACTTAACGTAAAAATAACGAAGGTGGGTCTTACATTCTTCCCCCCTTAAAAGAATTTCATCCTCGAAATTCCAAATTTAAGTTCGGTTTTTCCTAAAATGAACGCACTCAGGTAAGACCTACACCTTGGGTTTCCAAAAGGTTCCATTTTGCAATCACTACTTCTTTTTAAATCAAAAGAAAATGTCTTATGGTATCCAGTCTCCTCCTCGCCAATCCTCTTCAAGCGTCTATTCGCTCTATTTAGGCGCCGAGGGCAAATCGCATTGAAGTGGGGCAACTGAGTTGGCGTGGAAAACCATATCGAGTTTGTTTTGAAAAAGAACAGAGATTTCCGATCATCTAGACTCAGTTAGCATGGCGAGCAGTAAATCTATGCATATGCATATCTATAAGTGGGCATCGAAAGGCATGACAATCGAGGCAATGACATCTTATGGTCACACACTAGCAGTCTCATTCTAAAACATAAATTTAAGTCACTTTTGGGATCACAACGGTTAACATGGAGACTACTATAACGCATTTAGAAGAACAAAATGTCACCTAGTACCGCATAGTATCATTTAAGCATAATAGCATCACATAGAATTGTTTAAGTATAACAGCATGACATAGTATTGTATAGTGTCAGCAATTCAACATTCTCAAGTTTCGGGAATGAAGGTAACATGAAACCGGTTGATATACATGTTACAAGCAACAAGTCAGAGGTTATGCCATATCATCAATCACAAAACTTAGATAGTTGGAACAATCGAGTCACATAGCAATCCGACTCGAGTCGAGCTCATTCAATAGCATACAAAATCGAAGCATTTCAAAACTGAGTTACTTAACCAGAGAGTTTTTATTTTATAGCAAGGTAATGGATACATCACACAGCGTCACTTAGCGTCACATACAAAACAAACATTCCTATATCATGAGAATATGCAAGTAAGATGACATGCTTATGCCCGTAACTCTGCCCGTTTATGACCTTATTAAAGGATCACAAGTGTCTATCACGACGTAGCTCTTTTAAGTTGGATGATACATTTCAATTATCCCTACTTGAAACCATACTCCACACTTTAATGATCAAGTGATGCAGTGAGGATTTCGAGACGACCACAAGTATACTAAGCACATCATTCAGTCTCATAAGGTACCTAGCCAATCAAATATTCACACGTTCACACGAGTATAGGTCTCTAAGTTCGTGAAGTACTAGCACTCATAATTGTAACATGGTAACATGCAAATGGGAGGGCTCTATAACATCAATGGTAGTATTCATAACAACTAACAAAAATGCAATGCTAAGGTTCGCCATGAAGTTCACCAATTTACATGTGCCACTCTCAATCATGTCATCCCATGTCATACTGATCAACCAAGCCATCAAACATTTCACGTACAATCATTCGTAAACATTGGAGTCATGCATCCAGGTATGATCATGGGTACGCTAGCATGCGATGTGATTAGGTGTAGAACACGCAAGGCAAGCAAGTGTGAATGTAACTTCTATGGTCACAAGATTTCTAGCTAAGTAGATGAATAAATAGTGACTTTAACAAAACATAAGAATAGGGGCACTTTAGTTCATATAACAATTAGACAATTTCCTTACCCCATCCTGTCGATCAACTCAAGTAGTCCATCTAATTCAATCGTATGCATAATCACACTGAAGGATGTACTAACAGTAGGAAATCTAATTACTTGGCTCTTCAATAATATAACTTATCAAGGATTGCTCTAAAACAAGTCTAAGTAATCATATAAGCCCTTTCGAGCTTAGTATTACACATAATGTCACAACTGCTGTATCAACCACATTTACCTTAAAAAAAGGCATACAATTTCTAAGTGCGTGTCAGGCTCTCTCTACCTTGTTCTTTCTGGGTGCATTGGGGTTTGATATAGCAAGAACACTATCAATTTCACATAGGACATCAAGAACATTGTACAGGTGACAACAAGCATTGCGCTAGATGATGAGGATAATTTTCATGCAATAGTCAAGAGAAATGCACTGCTATTGCTTAATTTCTACCCAAGCATATCAAGATCTCATTTAGTTTCTTTAAACAACTCAAAATTCACATATGGGGGGTATCACCTAGTGAGATTCTCAGTCATAGAAAGCTAACTCTAATCACCTGCAAACAAATCGTTAATACATCCGGCAATGCATACACCTTGGCATGTAGACACTCAAAATCATTTGATTACACACAGAAAGTTACGCTCATATGGCTAAATCCAAGCATTATTGCAAAGCAAATACGAGTCTTCGGCTGCAACAATAAGACTCAACCAAACAATTAAAAAGATCTTGAATGTCAAAGCAAAACCCTAGCTCACTAATCAGGAAGACTTCAACTTTAAGGTCTTTAGGCTTTCAAAAGGAAATAGTTAAATTGCTTCTAGCTCTTTCTCTACCAACCGTTGAATACGTCAGCTCACTCCATTATGGGGCCCGAGGAGCAAATCGTATTTTAGGGGCAAAGATGAGTGTAGAGTTAAGGCTTTCCAATCGTTCGATTCAAATCATATGCTCTTTAAACATTGGATTAAAATCACCAAAGCATATAAACGAAACAACTTTCGATTGAGCTAACACTTATCTCATGCACGATAATACGACTCACTTGGCCTACACCTTAACAAATGGTTCTCTCATCCAACCATTCCATTCAGCTCACTGAAGCCGCATCTAACTAGTGAAACGCGCGAACATTCACATAAAACTCACATTTGCACACAAGGCAGGCATATGTCACATAACCATACAGTGTTCCAAGGCGACTATATGAAATGCAAGACTCAGGTTGCGGCCTATGGTCGCAGGACCTTTGCTCTGATACCATCAATGTAACACCCCCAGCCCCTAGGCCAGAAGCGTTACGCTTTCCTAACTTCTTACTTAATTCCTGGGACGAAACGGGCAGAGTTCCCCCTAAAAACTGACCGTTTCCAGGCTAAAAGCCTTACAATAAGTCCCTGTAAATCAACGGAAACGCAAAACATTTAAAACATAACTCAACGGCCATACGCCGGAGTTCATAACTCAACGAGCCACTCGCTCAAAGTGCACCAGCCAGGTTGATTCATGAATAAAGAAGAAATGGACGAGACAACTCAACGGTTAACAAAACCGGAGTATTAAGATTTACATCCCAAAACATAGCTAAAATAAACCAAGAAGACATCTAACTAACTTGATGGTTGGCTCAGACGGCCGTACAGAGCGACCTTTATACCATATGCATTACATGAATTAGAATAATCGTTTATAGACCTTTATAAACTAAGAGTACATTACATGACTTCATTAAACACATAAGATTCCTTCAAAGGAACACATACGATGCCTTGTAAGCAACAATAGGTTCCTTCTGGACTTATCTGACTCAACTTCTTCCAGTCAGAAAGAAAACCTGGGGAAAAGGGGAAAGCATAGTGGGATGAGCAACCACACGCTCAGTGGGTGTCCCCCAACCCCCCTCAAAACCAAAACCGTTGTAGGCAATACTATCTTTACTAGTCACATATCACGTTTCCATACTTTACTATCATAATAGATATTCATAGAACCTTTATGGGAGGATCACTAAATATAAACTTCACTTCGACCATTCAATCATATTTCTAGGTTCCTCAACGACGGACTTCTTTACTAGCAAGCAATTAGGCACGTGAGTAAGCATTGAAGGCTAAGTATAAGGATCTTTTCTTTTCATAATATAACTTCCTAACACTCCATTTAAACTACACATGAACCCTCAATCATATGATGTGTATTTAAGGTTATCCCTTTTCATATTTACACTTTTCTTGGTATTTCATTGATATAATATACAGATCACACACATAAACACACATCAAGCATTTAAGTACCTTTAAACATCATATTAAGCGATGTGACACCCTCGCATGCTATTCACATATCAACGTTCATTCATATAATATACATATCACACACATAAACACATATCATGCATTTAAGTACCTTTAAACATCATATTAAATTATATGACACCCTCGCATGCTATTCACATATCAACGTTCACTCTTTTAGGAAGAGACGCCTTCATTCATGGAATTTTTAACGTGCTATAACTTTCTTTCTCATCTCATACACTTTAAATCAGACAAATTGCCATGGATAAGAATGATGCCACATAAGATTAGAATCCACGTTCAACCATACTTAAGAATCATTCATAATGCATCCATTGAAAGCTTTCCTTTAATACATTGGCTAAGAATCCACATTCAAACATGCTTGAGGATCATTTCATAACTCATTCATTGAAAGCTTTCTTTCTTTCATTGAAAACGTTTTCTTAGTCTTCAAAGGAAGTTTCATTTCGTTTGGTCGTATAACGACCCTTATAAGCTTTTCATACATCATTCCATATAGCCTTTTGGGCCCATAAAAAGAACTTCCTTTCCTTTTTAATCGTTTAAAAATGACAAAGGGCCAATTGCCTTTCTTAACTTAGTATGAAAGTACTTCTGGCATAAGATCATCACAGGGTGCTGATTGGGTGAGAACTATTCTCGACCATATAGTGAGACCTAACGCTTGCGCTTAAGCTCTTACTCCCGGGATGGCTACATATAACATATCGAACAATTACATTAGCCCTCGTCAGGGCCTCGAGGGTTTATCCGGACTTATCCCTTAGGTTAACATTACATCATATCATATTGTCCGCAGCACATTATCTTAGACACTTAAAGCGTATCGGCCATAACGGCTAGTAATTTTGTTGTGTCTTTTGGTAAAATCACTTATCACATAACTCACACTTTTCTAAATCGTTTTAGGGATTCCCCCATTCAAGCAGGTTCACTCCCAAATACTGTTTGTATAGCGAAAATAGGCCATTGCTTGCTATTAATCATGGCTATTGTTAGTTTGAAAACACGAGAAACGTTCTTTGTCAAATCACCACACTTTCACGCATAATGCATCTTAGACATAAAAGGGGGAAAGGGATTCACACGTTTCAAATTCAAACACTTCATAATCGTTTCAACAACATAATGAGCCACACATGGCCTCGCAATCCACACGATTGCGGTCAATTTACAACCCGAACTCCCTCCTCACAAGCACCGTGCCACAGGAGCTCGAACGCTCATGATTCTTTCCTCAAACTATCCAACTACCAACTCGATTCATCGATTCATTAATCACAACATATTATCCTATTAGCTTATAAAAATAAAGGGCGAAGTTTAGGTTCTTACCTGAGCATCCAGCACCATTCAGCAGTGCGCTACAACAAGCGTTCATATGGCCACATTTATTCATGAATCGACAACACTTTATTCAATAAATCAAGCATAATTTGATTCTGAACATATACGATACATTTCGAAGCAACTTTCCTAAGCATGAATGTACAGAGAACAGAGGTTCGAGTGAAAACTAAACATATTTCAATAGCTTCGAATTTAATTCGTTTATATGCATTAGTTAGTTTAACTTGAGTCGAACCTAAACATGTTTTTATAACTTCGAGATTAATTTGTTTAACATGTATTGGCTAAGCTACTTGATTTGGAGTCAGACATCCTTCATTTACCTCGAAAATTAGCTCATTTGCATGCTTTGGTTAATTAATTCGAATGGAAGCTAAAGACATTAAAAAAACTTCGATTTTAATCCTTTTTCATATATTAGCTAAATAACTTGAATAGAAGCTAAGCACGTTAATATAACTTCGATATTAATTCTTTTTCATACATTAACTCATTAACTTGAATCGATGCTAAACACGTTAAACTAATTTCGAATTAATATCTCAAGCATGATTTACATTCATGATTCGAATCGATGCTAAACACGTTTAAATTACTTCGAATTAACAATTCAAGCATGATTTACACTCATGGGCTCGAATCGATGCTAAACATATCAAACTAACTTCGTTTCTAATTCCTTTTCGAACAATAACTCATTAACTCGATTCGAAGCTAAATACGTTAAATTAACTTCGATTTTAATTCCGTTTCAGACAATAACTCATTAACTCGATTCGAAGCTAAATACGTTAAATTAACTTCGATTTTAATTCCGTTTTAAACAATAACTCATTAACTCGATTCGAAGCTAAATATGTCCATATAAATTCGAATTCACTGTTCACGCAAGACTACGGTTTATGAACAGAATTCACATCGACTCTCAATTTCAGGCATGAAACAACCAATTGATTCGAACCTAAGCATGAATAACTTATTTCTTGTTATTTCTAACGAATTTAACAAGCCCTAACTTGACATGCAACATCAAACTGCTGAAAATTAACTTCGAAAATAGTAATAACTTAGGAGGCGAGAACACCCACCTCGATTTCATGCTAGAGGACCCGTTCTAAGGGTTTGGCTCGACTTTGAGGGCCGGAAAATTTCAATCCTCGATCCACTTAGTCCCAAACGCACGCCAATTGATGAACCCGAAACCCTAGTCCGCTGCCTTGCTCGAACCGAACCCTAGCTCTAGAATTTGGTGATGTTTGTGGCTGATTTAGGTTGAATTCAACCACTCAGTTTATGGGGGAGGTCGATTATGGTGAGGTTGGCCGAAATCCAGCCCACGGGCGGTGCTTCGAGGCCACCCGAAGTGCTAGCATGCGCGGCTCTGTTCACGGCAAGAAGAGGAGAGTAGAGGGGGTGGTGAAGGTCGGCGAGGTGTTGGCTGCACACAGGGACCACCGTGGGGCTTGCCGGCGACGCGTGGGTGTGAGGCTGTGCGAAGTGGCGGCGTTTGGTGGTGGAATGGGGCGGTGGGGACGCGTGGTGTGGAGCTCCGCCTTCACCGGTGACGCGTGCCCACCGGCGACGTCGCCAGGTGTCTGGCCGGCGAGGGGGAGGGAGAGAGAGAGAGAGGCGATTAGAGAGAGAGAGAGAGAGGGAGAGCAGAGAGCGAGAAGGAGAGGGGAGGGGTCGGGGTCTCGGGCTTCTGAGGCCCGGCGTGCCCCCCCTTCCCTTTTTGTTTTATTTTTCTTTTTTTTTTTGGCTCAATTAACATCATTCTACTAAACTCCGGTCCCGTACTCGCTAATGGTTAGGCTAAACCCGAACTGAAACGACCCACAATGAACATTTCGGTTTAAACTTTGGGAATCGGCCAAGTAAAACGAAAAATGATTTTAAAAAACTTAGTTTAGCGTTGATTCAAAGGTTTTATAAATAAGTAACATCGATAATAACGTTAAACAAATGATCGTTCTTTTTAATGAATTTAATCTTTAAAAACTCACACAGTTACTAAAAAATACGATTTTTATAACGTAAAAGCAAGACAGGCAACTTAACGTAAAAATAACGAAGGTGGGTCTTACAGGGCTGGTGCGTAGGACGAGGGATGGAGACCATACTTGTACCATCAGCAAGATGCCAAACTTTTACAAGATTGGTTTGAACATTTATACTCGAGAGTGTATAAACATCATTCAAACCTTTTTGAGATATAAATGTGAGAAACTATAAGAAAAAGGGGATGTTGACTGGAAGCCTTTACATGTCAACTATCCAAGCTTGTTTAACCTTTTCTCTAAGGTTTCAATCAATTTGTTTGAACCATTGGTGCTTGGAAGCATTACTAGTAGAGTAATAATCTTCCTTAAGGAAAGGCCAATCAATGGTAAAATTTGGACTTATAAGAACATTGCATCGATATACTATTCCTGAAGAAGAAGGAGATGGAGGATAATTAATAACTGGTTCTGGTATGGGTGACCTGAACCGATATTTTTGTGGTTCTTCTGGAGGGATACTTCTTTCTGAGTGGAAATCGAAAAATGATTTCCTACTAGCAGAAGTTCCAGGGAGATTTGTGGGTTCACGAAATGAGCGAAATCTTAAAAGAGCTCGACCATCGGGTTCTTCTACGATGTGCTCAATATCGTCCGTTTGTCTAGATTTGTTAATAGAAGCAGGCTGAGCTTCTTCAAGGTTAATAGCTTTTGGAATATTAATCTCATCCCATTTGAGAAGTTTTGGAGTAAAAACTTGACGTTTGTCATCTTCAATTTGAAGTAATTGTTTCTTTTGTATTTGAAGGTAAGGGATTTAAAAATTTTGTACTAAGATTTGTAGACATAAGTCTGAAATAGACTCTACACATAATTGCAAAGTTTTTGAAATAATGAAACTTGTCACCTTGAATATGAACATCAAGCTTCAAGGCTTCGAGTGTCATGGGACATGTAAGATCAACACAAAAGTCTGGATAACAGTTGAAGAAAATTGGTCCGCTATGTATATTAGTATTGATCATAGCTAATAGAGACGATTTGTATTTCTTTAACCTTTTATCTCTTAAAGCCATGTAGATAGGTGCATTAATACATTTTCTGATGAAAGGTTTAACAGCAACCTGAACAAGTCCAATATGCATAAAGCGGAATTTGTCCCTTAAATGTATTTGAATTGCTTCTGGTTTGATCAAAGAAATAGTTTGTAATCAATTTTGTAAACTCACGATCTCATCATGAGTTTTGATCTAAAAAGCGTTTTAAAAGCTATATGTACCGATTTTTTAAACAGTTTCAATATTGTTTTTGGGAATATCCCATTTGTGAAAATTATGAGGAGATGGGGCCTTAATTCGGTCATTTGTCGTAAACTTATTACCATTGACTATATCACTACTATGACTGTCTATCTTAAATGACAATAACTTCCTGAACTTACTAGCCATTACTATATTTTTTGCATATGTTGTGCCTGATAAAAGTCTACTTGCGCAGTGTTGATTAAAGATGGGACCACCAAGACCACTTATCAGGACCACCTCACACCGCTGACCAACGAATTCACAGTTGACCAACGGCTGACCAACGCCTGTCAAATATCATGCACAGATAGACACATAAATGGCTCTGATACCAGAGGGGAACAGGATCGGAAGGAACACATGAAATTGGAAAACTTTATAAAGAAAACTTGAAACAGAGAGTACATAAAAGAAAATACAAACTGAAATAAAAAAACAGAAGAAAACTTACAGATAATTTGTAATGGTAATAAAACTTACAATTTGTCGATTTATAAAACACGTACAAGGATTTGTAAAAGAAAATTAGAGAGAGAGGAGAGTTTTGTAGAGAGTAAAGAGAATTCTTAGAGAGAATTTCTAGCTTAGATGTTGTGATTTATTGCAGTGTGATATCTTCTGATAAATCACAATGTTTTTTCGATATTTTGTCCAGATGAAAATGAATTCCTTGTATAGAGCTGGGAAGAGCTCAATGATAGAGGCGTAATGATGTGCAATTGTCTTCATTTATAATGCGCCGAAAGTTGGGCTGCAATTGTCAAAAGGTAACAACTTTGTACTGTATAACTTTAGAAAATTTTATCCTTGAGAATTGTTCATGAATAGTAACCTGTTGATACTATAGATGAACAGTGAAATGTCGGGGAACTGTGGTGAATAGTGCCTGCCGATAGTTTTGTCTTCACCTGTAAAATAAAAATTTTGTTAATTGTAATGGCCCTTGCTTTTGCCAAAGGTCACGACCTTTGCAGGCTCTTTTCTTTTGTTTTTGATTTTCATTTTGTCACAGATCATAAGGATCTTGAGAGTCTTGTAGATCTTCAATTCTGGGTTTTATAGCAGACTCTGGCTATTAGTGAAAGCGGGAATTATCATCTTATAGAAATTTGCATTGTAATCCATTCTCTATTTGAATAAGGTAGGAAGCGCAAATTTGTAAAGGATGCCTTAAAGGTATTAAAACTTAAATATTGCCTTAATCAAAAGGGCAAATGTGAACATCTGGGAGTATTTTGGAGACAAATTGGAAGATATGTGGTTCAAAGGCTGTCCAATATTCAAACTGCCGGTGAAACCATCGGAACGTTTCAATATTCCCTGTGGGCATAATGATGAGTACTAGATGATTGTTGACATCTTGAACAAGTGCTTGATAAGCCTTAACAACTCTGAGATATTGGTTAAAAGATACTTTAGCAAAATTATGCCATTCTTGATAATTAGAAGATAGCGCTTTCATTGTATCTTGGCCCATAGAATGATATATAGTAGAGCTCATGATCTCGAAAGTAGAATAGGAGAGGCTCATGTGGGCAATTTGTCGGTTGTATGGAATTGTAGTCATCACCTAATTGTATCCTTTTTCCTTTGTCTTTGCTGCTCATTGTGAAGCCTATATAAAATGTGCTTTGTCACTCTTTGCTTGCAAAAACTCTCTTGTAAGGAAATCTGGTAGGGAATTTTTCTTTCCTTTAATGAATTCAATTTCGAAATCAATTGAAGATAAAATTGCTTGCCATCTAACAAAAATTTGTTTCGAAACTAAATTCTTAACATCTTTCTGTAAAACATCTTTGGCAGATTTGCAGTCGATTCGAAGCAAAAATTTTTTGTAAAAAAGATCATCTTGAAATTTGGAAATACATAGTACCATTGATAAAATTTCTTTTTTGATAGTCGAATAATTTTGTTGTGGACCGAGCCAAATGCCGGAATGATATCGAACTAACTGTTCTTTATCATTCATTCTTTGTTTAAGGATTCCTCCATAGCCCATGTCAGATGCATCTGTTTCTACAATCATGAATGCAGAGGGATGGGGAATAGTTAGACATGGTAAAGACTCGACCTTTTGTTTGATTTGTCTAACAATGTTAGTGTGTATATCAGACCAAGGTTCAGGATTTTTCCTAAGTCTTCTACACAGGAGAGCACATAATTATCGATGATGAGGGAAAAAATCTAAAATGTAGTTGAGGGAGTTTTTATAAACGATTTCTTCCTTTAAATAGGAAATTTAATTTGCTTTAATTGTAAAAGATTGACTTGTTTGTAGAATGAAGAATTTTGTAAAAGCGAAACTTCGCGTTGCTTAGCGGCAGAAAGAAAATTGAAAGAGATTTGTTTGTCAAGAATCTTGGTATGAACACTAGCTTCATTAACATAAAATTAATAAATTTGTGTAAAAAACAGAGTACCAAGGATTATGTCATAGGTAATATTTTATACTATTAGAAAAATATTTTTGAAGCAATAACCATTGCTTTGAATGTAACCTTTGTTCAACTTATACCTGATGTTCAAAGGTTCTCCATTGGCACTGCATAATTGTTCTTTTGTTCTTTCACCATACTTAGTAGGAATAATTCCTTCACGTATGCAGTTTTGGTTAGCTCCACTGTTAATGAGGGCTACTGCATTTGTAGAGAAATCATTGACTACTATTTCGATAATAGAATACCATTTTTGAATTGTCGCTTAAGAAATTGTATGAAGAAATTGTTCTTGAGAAACTTCATTCTCAGGGATGTTTTCTATATTTTGAAAATTATCTGGAATATGAGAGGAACTTGGAATTTGTGTTTTCATGATGCAAAGTTTTGTGTGAAGTTCTAGATCAGTAGCTTTGAGATTAGTAATCTCATGTCTAAGATCTCGAACTTGAGCTATCAGCTCATTGACTTCAATTTGAATGTCTTTTGTAATGAGTTGCAGGAAAGGATTTGGTATTGGATAATTTTGGAAGAGTTTTGTCAGGCTAGGAGTTTTGATATAAAGCTGTATGACTTTCTTTTCTTCTTTAAGAATTAAGTCTTTGAGCTTGCTCAGATACTCCTTTTTTTTCTGTTCATTAGAAATCTTTCCGATTAGATCAATCAGGAATTCTTTCTGGTTCTGTATGTAATGATATTAATTGTTTTGATTGGGGAAGAATCATAATCTGATTCATCCTCCTCAGAGCTTTGATAGTAATCAGCTTCTTTGTCACTATCAAATGGGTTTTGTGCTAGGACAGCTAGAAGCTTCTTCTGAAGTTCAGGCTAATCTGCAAATAACTCATTGCCCTTTGGTTAAGTTTTGTATTAGAATGCTTTATGACCTAGTTTGCCACATTTATAACAAACAACTAGCTTCTTTTTGACTTTCTTCTTCCTGGACAAACTTGGCTTAGCATTGAAGACTAGAGGAGAATTGCTTGGAGGTTTTGTTGATCTTTTGGATCTTTTGTTAACGGCTTTCTTAGCACATTTGCCTTTTGAAGAGGGAGCTTTAATTTTTGTAATGCCAAATGCTTCACAGAAAGTTCTCATTTCTTTTATAGATTGGGCTTTCTCTGATCCATATTTGGCTTAGATTTTGAGTTCATTGCAAAGGATAAGTCCTTCACTTTTGACAACTCTAAAGATCATTCCAAATGTAAGAGCATGGAAAGGGATATCATTTGTCCCACAATGTTGTTTGAGCTTTGAGAGAATCCTTTCTCTAAATAACTTTGGTAGGCCTGCACTGAATCTTTCTTTCAAGAAATTTTGCATGCCATCTTCTCTCTTTAATGCATTGGTAAAGAACACATCTTTATACCATCTGTAATCTGAGAGAGTAAGGCATCTAAGGTTGATGAGGACAGATTTGCAGCGGCTTTACCTTCTTGCGGATTGCCAATGAAATGTAGGGTGATGGTATGAACTAGGGTTTCAAATGCATCTTTGATGCGTTCACCATGTTTATCCAATTCATTTTGTGCATGATTGAGAATGGCTAGCCTTTCTTCATAGGTGAGATAGTTATCCCACCAATTCTTTAATTATCTAGAGAAACCTAAGACAATTATGGTAGCCGTACTTTTGTTTGAGTAACCATTGAGTTTGAAAGCGGTAGCTGCTGCTCCTATATCTTCTATGGTAGATAACACCTCATGCTCCAATTTGCCGTTAATGTTCCAACCCTAGATAGATCTACCGTCATAGTTTCTATCTGTGAATTGGCCTCTTTCTTCATATTGGATATCTGGAGTAGTAGGGGTAGGATAATAATTCCTAGTCCTAGCGTTTCGCCAGTTTTGTATTTTCTTAAGAGCAAGATGCTCTTCTTTGCAGGAATTTTGGATAGGTTCCTCTTCTTTGAAAGTCTTTTGGATAGTACCTATGACCTCATCTGAGTCACTACTACTAGTAATAGCTTCTTCTCCATCTTCTGAGGAAGATGTGCCGTCAACCTTTTGTTGGCATGTTTTGTCAATGCAAGCGAGTGCTTTCTTTTTGTTAATAACTTCGATTTGTTCAGAAATCCTTTGAAGAGGATCATAATTTGGACTTTTGGGTTCAGGCAGAGACTCTATGATGGCTAAGGGAATACTGTCTAATTTGACAAATGGTTTGGACATGCTTTCTATAAAAGAGGAAGCGGGTTTTGTACTGAGGCTTGCCATATCCTTTTCGAAAGCTTCCTTTTTTGGGTCAGTTTTGGCATTGAGCTGGTTCAATTGCCCAGCAATTCTATTCAAGATAGTGTTTATATAATTGGCTTGCTCATAAACCTTTTTGATGTCACCAAGCTAGGCAGTATCATATATATAAATGTATATATATATGTGTATATATATATATATATATATATATATATATATATATATATATATGTATATCTGTGTGTGTGTATATACATACACACACACATATATATGTATATATGTATATATGTTAAATATGCATATATAAATATATATATATATATATATATATATATATATATGTATGTATGTATGTATGTATTTATGTATGTATATAAATAAATATATATAGATAAAGATAAATATATAAAAAGCCCTTAGAACGGGTCCTTAGGTTGGAATCCAGGTGAGTGTTTCTCGCCTCTTCATATTAGCAATTTCAAAAATGTTTTAGCCTTGAATGATTATGCACGTCAGTTTAGGATTAGCAAGGCTTGCTGAAAGTGTAAGGAGTGATTGCGCATGCTCTGTTCAATTGAATTCGAGCTTAGATTCTGCATGTTTAAGTTGTCTGAAAAATATCCAGAGTTACGCTGATTTTTATACCTGCCATGCATTCCTTGAACGACTGAATTTGTGTTTAGATTATGTATGTTTAGGCTGTCGTAAAAGTCCTCAGAATTAAAGTAATTTCATGTTTGAAACGCTACTTAAAATGGGTCAGACTAACCATCTTAGTTGGACAAAGAGCATGCCTGTAATTTGACGAATTGTGGTGCTAAGTTTAGCAAATTAGGTATTATGTGAGTAAGCGATACTCTAAACTAATGCATGCTGAATTGGTTAACTCTTGATTAAAAGTAACCTTGGAAACGACCTAAATATGTTCTAAATCGATACTTGTTAAGTTAGTTCATTCATGTTTAAAAGTGACCTTTGAAACAACCTGCGCACGCTTTGAATTGTCACTTGATAAGTTAGTTTGATCACATTTAAAAGTAGCCCTCGAAACAACCTAACGTGCTTTAAATTGATGTACGTTGAATTAGTTGATCCATGCTTGGAGATGTTCTCAAAACAATCTAAGAATGTCTTAAAATGATGTATGTTAAGCTGGTTAGTCACGCTTTGAAAATGGCATGAACTCGGCATGTTTACCTCCTATTTGCGAGTTATGAATGTAGGCTAGTTTCGTGCATTGTGAGTTTATCTCAGTTCATTAAGTACTTATTTCAAGTTAATGCAATATAGATATATATGTATATGTGTTTATATATGCCGTAATTCACCGTCGGATGATGGTTGCTTGCTCGGTAAGTTTAAATGTTGCTATTATACATTTCTTGTGATTTTTATGAATGTTATGCTATGGTTATGGGCAACTGAAGGAGTTTACTGTGAAACTTATTTTGAGTCACATGCTAGCCAATTTCTTTAAGCTTCAATTGAATTTCGATTTACGAGTTATCAATTTATTACGTTTATAAGAGCTTTTTAAGTTGAAAATGAAAAGAACCATAAACCATTAATAAGTTATGGGTTATTCTATTAGATAAGTAAGACTTTAATAAAGTAAGCAGCTGAAAAGAGAAATAAAGCATGATTTTAAAGGCTAAGAAAGTACTAGGCAAATGGCCAGTCCTTGAGGGTGGGAATTCAACACAAAGATGGCGTGAGCTGTTTCCCCCTTAAAGTGATGTTGGGAACTGGATGCAAAAAGGCCGTAAGCCCTTCCCGAAAACTGGACGCAAAGATTGCGTGAGCTGTTTCCCTAAAAGTAATGGAGACCGGACGTAAAGATGGCGTGAGCTATTTCCTCAAAAATAATGGAAACCAGACGCAGTAAGGCGTGAGCTGCTCCCCCAGAGCTAAGAAAAGAAGGTATCTTTCGAATAAGTAAAAAAAGTGGATGGCATTTCACCATGTTTTAAGTATTTTAGAAAAAAAAGAGAGAAAGATTTAAGGGCCATTAAGAGGTCAGATTGAATGAAATATGAAAAGCTTATAAGGGTCATTATAGGACCAATACGAAAGAGAATCCTTTTAAAGAATATGAGCCTCAAGAGGCTAAGAAAACAATTTTTATAAGCCTAAAGAGGCTAAGTAAAGTGTTTTTAGAAAAAGAAAGAAGAATTCTTGTGCATATCTTTTGATTAAGATTCTAAGGATAGTATGAATAAAATTTCAAGTATAGCATGGCCATATCCTTGTAATGCACCGAGCATATCAGTTTAAATGTGCATGTTTTGTGAAAGAAAGTTCTATGCTTAGCCCTTGTTGCTTGCTTATGTGTTTAAGTGCTTGTTAGTAAAGAAATTTGGTCATTCAGGGACCTAGAAATAAGTTTGAGTGGCTAGAATGAGGTTTATGGGTAATCAACCGTCCTTGGGGAGTATGATTGCCTAATATGATAATAATACAGTAATATGTGACATGTGACTATTAAAGGTATTACTGCCTACAACGATTTTGGTTTTAAGGGGGTCGTGGAATACTCACTGAGTGTGTGGTTGCTCATCCCACTACTCTTTCCCCTTGTTCCCAAGGTTTTCTTTGTGACAAGGAGAACTCAACTCATTTATGTCAAATGGAAGTTATCCTCGCTTAAAGAGGAGTCATGTGCGCTCACAGTGGAGCGGTCTTGCTATTTAATCATGTGATAGAATGTATTCCTAGGTGTAAATGTATGCAAACAAGTATTCTAGTTCGTATAGTCACGCTTTAAAAATGACATGGACTCGGCATGCTTACCTCCTATTTGCGAGTTATGAATGTAGGCTAGTTTCATGCGTTGTGAGTTTTTCTCAGTTCATTAAGTACTTATTTCAAGTTAATGCAATACAGATATATATGTGTATGTGTTTGTATATGCTGTAATGCACCGTCGAATGATGGCTGCTTGCTCGGTAAGTTTAAATGCTGCTATTAGACATTTCTTGTGATTTTTATGAATGTTATGCTATGGTTATGGAAATGAAACTGAGAAGGGTGTTGGACGGCTTGTGGATGAACTAATGACAATTTTGAGGTTCTTTGTGGTCAGTGTTGTGTGAGGAGGGAGCCTAGGTTGTGATTTACCGCAATCATGTGCGTTGTGAGTCCATGTGTGCCTTAATCTGCTAAGTTGAATTATGAAGTGTTTGAATGTGCAACGTGTGAACTGCTTCCTTCCTCAGGTTATTTAGTAAAACTAAGTGATTGATCTTTAGACTTAGATATCGTTAAAAGGGGTCGTCAAAGGGTAGTTTTCATAATTGCAAATGTTTTGAGTATTTGCTAGCTTCCCATTAGTTTATCAAGATGTTTGAAGCATAAAAAGGTCATAAATCGTCGAACTACTCATTAAGTGACTCAATAGAATGGTCGATAGGTTTGGGAAGTTCAAAAAGCAAACTAGTAATAAGTTCGAAAATGTTTTAAAGCTCTAGTTGTTTTTGTCTCCTTCTTGAATTTAAAAAGGATTTTAAACGAACTAAGAATGGGCAACTGAAGGAGTTTACCACGAAACTTAGTTTGAGTTACATGCTAGCCAATTTCTTTAAGCTTCAAATGAGTTTCGATTTACGAGTTATCAATTTATTACATTTATAAGAGGTTTTTAAGTTGAAAATGAAAAGAACCATAAACCATTAATAAGGTTATTGGTTACTTTGTTAGAAAAGCAGGACTTTAATAAAGTAAGCAACTGAAAAGAGAAATGAAACATGATTTTAAAGGCTAAGAAAGTACTAGCCAAATGGCCAGTCCTTGAGGCTGGGAATTGGACGCAAAGATGGCGTGAGCTATTTTCCCCTTAAAGTAATGTTGAGAACTGGATGCAAAAAGGGCGTGAGCTGTTTCCCCAAAAGTAATGGAGATTGGACCAAAAGATGGCTTGAGATGTTTCCTTAAAAGTAATGGAAACTGGACGCAAAAAGGCATAAGCTATTCCCCCTGGGAACTAGAAGCAATAAGGCATCAGCTGTTTTCCCAAAAGCATTGGGAACTGGGTGCAGTAAGGCGTGAGCTGTTGCACCAGAGCTAAGAAAAGAAGGTATCTTTCTAATAAGTAAGAAAAGTAGATGGCATTTCACCACATTTTAAGTATTTCAGAAAAAAAGGGGAAAGCTTTAAAGGCCATTAAGAGGTCAGATTGAATGAAATATAAAAAGCTTATTAGGGTCATTATAGGACCAACATGAAAGAGATTCCTTTTAAAGAATATGAGCCTCAAGAGGACAAGAAAAAAGTTTTTATGAGCCTAAAGAGGCTAAATAATTGTTTTTAGTAAAAGAAAGAAGGATTCTTGTGCATATCTTGCGATTAAGATTCTAAGTACAGTATGAATAAGATTTCAAGTACAGCATGGCCATATCCTTGTAATGCATTGAGCATATGAGTTTGAATGTGCATGTTTTGTGAAAGAAAGTTCTGTGCTTAGCCCTCGTTGCTTGCTTATGTCTTTAAGTGCTTGTTAGTAAAGAATTTTGGTCATTCAGGGACCTATAAATGAGTTTGAGCGGCTAGAATGAGGTTTATGGGTAATAAACCATCCTTGGGGACTATGATCGCCTAATATGATAGTAATACATTAATACGTGATATGTGACTGTTAAAGGTATTATTGCCTGTAACGGATTTTGTTTTAAGGGGCTCGGGGAATACTCACTGAGCGTGTGGTCGCTCATCCTACTACTCTTTCCCCTTTTTCCCCAGTTTTTCTTTGTGACAGGCAGAACTCGACCCATTTATGTCAAGTGGAAGTTATCCTCGCTTAAAGGGGAGTCATGTGTGCTTATGGTGGAGTGGTCTTGCTGTTTAATGATGTTATAGAATGTATTTTTAGTTGTAAATGTATGAAAACAAATATTCTAGTTCATGTAGTCATGCTTTGAAAATGACATAAACTCGTCATGCTTACCTCTTATTTGCGAGTTATGAATGTAGGCTAGTTTCATACGTTATGAGTTTTTCTCAGTTCATTTAGTACTTATTTCAAGTTAATGCAATATAGATATATATGTGTCTGTGTTTATATATGCTGTAATGCATCGTCGGATGATGGCTGCTGGCTCGGTAAGTTTAAATGCTGCTATTACACATTTCTTGTGATTTTTATGAATGCTACGCTATGGTTATGGAAATGAAATCGAATTGGTAATTGGATGGTTTGAGGACAAACTAATGAGAATTTTGAGGTTCTTTGTGGTCGATGTTGTGTGAGGGGGGAGCTTGGGTTGTAATTTACCGCAATTGCGTGGATTGCGAGGCTATGTGTGCCTTAATCTGTTAAGTTGAATTATGAAGTGTTTGAATGTGCTACGTGTGAACCCCTCCCCTCCTGAGGTTATTCAGTGAAGCTAAGTGATTGATCTTCGGACTTAAATATCCTTAAAAGGGGTCATCAAAAGGTAATTTTCATAGCCGCGAATGTTTTGAGCATTTACCAGCTGCCTATTAGTTTATCAAGATGTTTGAAGCGAAAAAAGGTCTTAAATCGTCGAACTACTCGTTAAGTGACTCAACTGAACAGTCGATAGGTTTGGGAAGTTCAAAAAGAAAACTAGTAATAATTTCGAGAACATTTTAAAGCTCTAGTTGTTTATGTCTCCTTAAATTTAAAAAGGATTTTAAACGAACTAAGGATGGGCAACTAAAGGAGTTTACTGCGAAACTTAGTTTGAGTTACATGCTAGCCAATTTCTTTAAGCTTCAAATGAGTTTTGATTTACGACTTATTAATTTATTACATTTATAAGAGGTGTATAAGTTGAAAATGAAAAAAACCATAAACCATTAATAAGGTTACGGGTTATTTTGTTAGATAAGTAAGACTCTAATAAAGTAAGCAACTGAAAAGAGAAATGAAATATGATTTTAAAGGCTATGAAAGTGCTACGCCAATGGCCAGTCCTTAAGGGTGGGAATTGGACGCAAACATGGCGTGAGCTGTTTCCCCCTTAAAGTAATAGTTGGAACTGGATGCAAAAAGGGCGTGAGCTGTTCCCAGAAACTCAACGCAAAGATTGCGTGAGCGATTTCCCCAAAAGTAATTGAGACTGGACGTAAAGATAGCGTGAGCGGTTTCCTCAAAAGTAATGAAAACCGGAGGTAGTAAGGTGTGAGCTGTTCCCCCTGAAAGCCGAACACAGTATAGCGTGAGTTGTTTCCCCAAAAGTATTGGGAACTTGGCACAGTAAGGCGTGAGCTGTTCCCACAGAGCTAAGAAAAGAAGCCATCTTTCTAAAAAGTAAGAAAAGTAGATGGCATTTCACCACATTTTAAGTGTTTTAGAAAAAAAAAAAAGAGAAAGATTTAAGGGCCATTAAGAGGTCAGATTGAATGAAATATAAAAAGCTTATAAGGGTCATTATAGGACCAATATGAAAGAGATCCCTTTTGAAGAATATGAGCCTTAAGAGGCTAAGAAAAGATTTTTTACGAGCCTAAAGAGGCTAAGTAAAGTGTTTTCAGAAAAAGAAAGAAAGATTATTGTGCAGATCTTGTGATTAAGATTCTAAGTATAGTATGAATAGAATTTCAACTACAGCATGGCCATATCCTTGTAATGCACCGAGTACATGAGTTTGAATGTGCATGTTTTATGAAAGAAGGTTTTGTGCTTAGCCCTCGTTGCTTGCTTAGGTGTTTAAGTGCTTGTTAGTAAAAAAAATTGGTTATTCAGGGACCTAGAAATGAGTTTGAGTGGCTAGAATGATGTTTATGGGTAATGAACCGTCCTTGGGGCCTATGATCGCCTAATATGATAGTAATACATTAATACATGATATGTGACTCTTAAAGGTATTACGGCCTGCAACGGTGTTGGTTTTAAGGGGGTCGGGGAATACTCACTGAGTGTGTGGTTACTCATTCCACTACTCTTTACCCTTTTTCCCCAGGTTTTCTTTATGACAAGTAGAAGTCGACTCATTTATGTCAAATGGAAATTATCCTTGCTTAAAGGGGAGTCATGCGTGCTCACAGTGGAGTGGTCTTGCTGCTAATGATATTGTGGAATGTATTCTTAGTTGTAAATGTATGTAAATAAGAATTCTAGTTCCTGTTGTCACGCTTTGAAAATGACATGAACTCGGCATGCTTACCTCCTATTTGTGAGCTATGAATGTAGGCTAGTTTCATGCATTGTGAGTTCATCTTAGTTTATTAAGTACTAATTTCAAGTTAATGCAATATAGATATATATGTGTATATGTTTACATATGCTATAATGCACCGTCAGATGATGGCTGCTTACTCGGTAAGTTTAAATGTTGCTATTACACATTTCTTGTGATTTTTATGAATGTTATGCTATGGTTATAGAAATGAAACTGAGTTGGCAGTTGGATGGGTTGAGGATGAACTAATGAGAAATTTGAGGTTCGTTGTGGTCGGTGTTGTGTGAGGAGGGAGCCTGGGTTACGATTTATCGGAATCATGTGGATTGTGAGGCCATGTGTGCTTTAATCTGCTAAGTTGAATTATAAAGTGTTTGAATGTACTACATGTCAACCCCCGCTCCCGAGGTTATTCAGTGAAACTAAATGATTGATATTCGGACGTAGATATCCTTAAAAGGGGTCGACAAAGGGTTGTTTTCATAATTGCGAATGTTTTGAGTACTTACCAGCTGCCAATTAGTTTATCAAGATGTTTGAAGTGTAAATACGTCATGAATCGTCAAACTACTCGTTGAGTGACTCAACTGAATAGTCGATAGGTTTAGGAATTTTGAAAAAGCAAACCAGTAATAAGTTCGAAAATGTTTTAAAGCTCTAGTTGTTTATGTCTCCTTCTTGAATTTAAAAAGGATTTTAAACGAACTAAAAATGAGCAACTGAAGGAGTTTACTGCGAAACTTAGTTTGAGTTACATGCTAGCCAATTTCTTTAAGCTTCAAATGAGTTTTGATTTACGAGTTATCCATTCGTTACGTTTATAAGAGGTTTTTAAGTTGAAAATAAAAAGAACAATAAACCATTAATAAGGTTATGTGTTATTTTGTCACACAAGCAAGTCTTTAATAAAGTAAGCAACTGAAAAGAGAAATGAAATATGATTTTAAAGGCTAACAAGGTACTAGAGAAATGGCCAATCCTTGAGGGTAGGAATTGGACGCAAAGATGGCGTGAGCTATTTCCCCCTTACAGTAATGTTGGGAACTGGATGCAAAAAGGGCGTGAGCTGTTCCCGGAAACTGGACGCAAAGAGAGCGTGAGTTGTTTCCCCAAAAGTAATGGAGACTGGACGCAAAGATGTCGTGAGCTGTTTCCTCAAAAATAATAGACACCAGACACAATAAGGCGTGAGCCGTTCGCCCTGGGAACTGGACGCAGTAAGGCGTGAGCTGTTTCCCCAACAGTATTGGGAATTGGGCGCAGTAAGGCGTGAGCTGTTCCGCCAGAGCTAAGAAAAGAAGGTATCTTTCTAACAAGTAAGAAAAGTAGATGGCCTTTCACCACATTTTAAGTATTTCAGGAAAAAAAAGAGAAAGATCTAAGGGCCATTAAGAGGTCAGATTGAATGAAATATGAAATGTTTATAAGGGTCACTGTAGGACCAATACGAAAGAGATCCCTTTTCAAGAATATGAGCTTGAAGAGGCTAAGAAAAGAGTTTTTATGAGCCTAAAGAGGCTAAGGAAAGTGTTTTCAGAAAAAGAAAGAAGGGTTCTTGTGCATATCTTGTGATTAAGATTCTAAGTACAGTATGAATAAAATTTTAAGTACAGCATGGTCATATCCTTGTAATGCATCGAGCATATGAGTTTGAATGTGCATGTTTTGTGAAAGAAAGTTCTATACTTAGCCCTTGTTGCTTGCTTATGTGTTTAAGTGTAGTAAAGAAATATGGTCATTCAGGGACCTAGAAAAGGGTTTGAGTGGCTAGAATAAGGTTTAGGGGTAATGAACCATCCTTAGGGACTATGATTGCCTAATATGATAGTAATACATTAATACGTGGTTTGTGACTATTAAAGGTACTACTGCCCGTAACGGTTTTGGTTTTAAGGGGATCGGGGAATACTTACTGAGCGTGTGGTTGCTCATCCCACTACTCTTTCCTCTTTTTCTCCAGGCTTTCTTTGTGACAGGCATAAGTAAACTCATTTATGTCGAATGGAAGTTATCCTCGCTTAAACGGGAGTCATGTGTGCTCACAGTAGAGTGGTCTTGCTGTTTAATGATGTTATAGAATGTATTCTTACTTGTAAATGTATGTAAACAAATATTCTAGCTCATATAGTCACGCATTGAAAATGACGTGAACTCAGCATGCTTACCTCCTATTTTCGAGTTATGAATGTAGGCTAGTTTCATGCATTGTGAGTTTATCTCAGTTCATTAAGTACTTATTTGAAGTTAATACAATATAGATATATATGTGTCTGTGTTTATATATGTTGTAATGCACCGTCAGATGATGGCTGCTTGCTCGACAAGTTTAAATGCTGCTATTACACATTTCTTGTGATTTTCATGAATTTTATGCTATGGTTATGGAAATGAAATCGAGTAGGTTGTTGGCTGGCTTAAGGATGTACTAATGAGAATTTTCAGGTTCTTTGTGGTCAATGTTGTATGAGGAGGGAGCATGGGTTATGATTTACAGCAATCGTGTGCACTACGAGGCCCTGTGTGCTTTAATCTGCTAAGTTGAATTATGAATTGTTTGAATATGCTACATGTGAACCCCTCCCCTCCTCAGGTTATTTAGTGAAACTAAATGGTTGATCTTCGAACCTAGATATCATTAAAAGGGGTTCTGAAAGGGTAGTTTTCGTAATTGCGAATGTCTTAAGCATTTACCAACTGCCCATTAGTTTATCAAGATGTTTGAAGCGTAAAAACGTCCTGAATCGTCAAACTACTCGTTTACTGACTCAACTGAATAGTCGATAGGTTTATGAAGTTCAAAAGGCAAACTAGTAATAAGTTCGAAAATGTTTTAAAGCTCTAGTTGTTTATGTCTCCTTCTTGAATTTAAAAAGGATTTTAAACGAACTAAGAATGGGCAACTGAAGGAGTTTACTATGAAACTTAGTTTGAGCTACATGCTAGCCAATTTCTTTAAGCTTCAAATGAGTTTCAATTTACGACTTATCAATTTATTAAATTATAAGAGGTTTTTAAGTTGAAAAAGAAAAGAATAATGAACCATTAATAAGGTTATTGGTCACTTTGTTAGAAAAGCAAGACTTTAATAAAGTAAGCAACTGAAAAGAGAAATGAAATATGATTTTAAAGGCTAAGAAAGTACTAGAGAAATGGCGAGTCCCTGAGGGTGGAAATTGGATGCAAAAATGGCGTGAGGTATTTTCCCTTTAAAGTAATGTTGGGAACTGGATGCAAAAAGGGCGTGAGCTGCTCCCGGAAACTAGATGCAAAGATGGCGTGAGCTGTTTCCCCAAAAGTAATGGAGACTGGACCCAAAGATAGCGTCAGCTGTTTCCATAAAAGTAATGGAAACTGGACGCAAAAAGGCGTAAGCTGTTCACCCTGAGAATTAGACGCAGTAATGCGTGAGCTGTTTCCCCAACAGCATTAGGAACTGGGCGCCGCAAGGCGTGAGCTGTTCCCCCAGAGCTAAGAAAAGAAGGTATCTTTCTAACAAGTAAGAAAAGTAGATGACATTTTCAGTATTTCAGGAAAAAAAAAATGGGGGAAAGCTTTAAAGGCCGTTAAGAGGTCAGATTGAATGAAATATAAAAAGCTTATTAGGGTCATTATAGGACCAACATGAAAGAGATTCCTTTTAAGGAATATGAGCCTTAAGAGGACAAGAAAAGAGTTTTTATGAGCCTAAAGAGGCTAAATAATTGTTTTTAGTAAAAGAAAGAAGGATTCTTACGCATATCTTGTGATTAAGATTCTAAGTACAGTATGAATAAGATTTCAAGTACGGCATGGCCATATCCTTGTAATGCATCGAGCATATGAGTTTGAATGTGCATGTTTTGTGAAAGAAAGTTCTGTGCTTAGCCCTCGTTGCTTGCTTATGTCTTTAAGTGCTTGTCAGTAAAGAATTTTGGTCATTCAGGGACCTAGAAATGAGTTTGAGCGGCTAGAATGAGGTTTATGGGTAATAAACCATCCTTGCGGACTATGATCGCCTAATGTGATAGTAATACATTAATACGTGATATGTGACTATTAAACGTATTACTGCCTGTAACGGCTTTTATTTTAAGGGGCTCGGGGAATACTCACTGAGCGTGTGGTCACTCATCCCACTACTCTTTCCCCTTTTTCCCCAGGTTTTCTTTGTGGCAGGCAGAACTCAACCCATTTATGTCAAGTGGAATTTATCCTCGCTTAAAGGGGAGTCATGTGTGCTCATGGTGGAGTGGTCTTACTGTTTAATGATGTCATAGAATGTATTTTTTGTTGTAAATGTATGAAAACAAGTATTCTAGTTCATGTAGTCACGCTTTAAAAATGACATAAACTCGTCATGCTTACCTCTTATTTGCGAGTTATGAATGTAGGCTAGTTTCATGCGTTGTGAGTTTTTCTCAGTTCATTTAGTACTTATTTCAAGTTAAAGCAATATAGATATATATGTGTATCTGTTTATATATGCTGTAATGCATCGTCGGATGATGGCTGCTTGCTCGGTAAGTTTAAATGCTGCTATTACACATTTCTTGTGATTTTTATGAATGCTATGCTATGGTTATGGAAATGAAACCGAGTTGGTAGTTGGATGATTTGAGGATGAACTAATGAGAATTTTGAGGTTCTTTGTGGTCGATGTTGTGTGAGGGGGGAGCTTAGCTTGTAATTTGCCGCAATTGTGTGGATTGCAAGGCTATGTGTGCCTTAATCTGCTAAGTTGAATTATAAAGTGTTTGAATGTGCTATGTGTGAACCCCTCCCCTCCTGAGGTTATTCAGTGAAGCTAAGTGATTGATCTTCGGACTTAGATATCCTTAAAAGGGGTCGTCAAAGGGTAATTTTCATTGTTGCGAATGTTTTGAGCATTTACCAGCTGCCTATTAGTTTATCAAGATGTTTGAAGCGAAAAAAGGTCTTAAATCGTCGAACTACTCGTTAAGTGACTCAACTGAACAGTCGATAGGTTTGGGAAGTTCAAAAAGAAAACTAGTAATAATTTCGAGAACATTTTAAAGCTCTAGTTGTTTATGTCTCCTTAAATTTAAAAAGGATTTTAAACGAACTAAGAATGGGCAACTAAAGGAGTTTACTGCGAAACTTAGTTTGAGTTACATGCTAGCCAATTTCTTTAAGCTTCAAATGAGTTTTGATTTACGACTTATTAATTTATTACATTTATAAGAGGTGTATAAGTTGAAAATGAAAAGAACCATAAACCATTAATAAGGTTACGGGTTATTTTGTTAGATAAGTAAGACTCTAATAAAGTAAGCAACTGAACAGAGAAATGAAATATGATTTTAAAGGCTATGAAAGTACTACGCCAATGGCAAGTCCTTGAGGGTGGCAATTGGACGCAAACATGATGTGAGCTGTTTCCCCCATAAAGTAATAGTTAGAACTAGATGCAAAAAGGGCGCAAGCTGTTCCCGGAAACTCGACGCAAAGATGGCGTGAGCTGTTTCACCAAAAGTAATGGAGACTGGACGTAAAGATGGCGTGAGCTGTTTCCTCAAAAGTAATGGAAACCGGAGGCAGTAAGGCGTGAGCTGTTCCCCCTGGGAACCGGACACAGTATGGCGTGAGCTGTTTCCCCAAAAGTATTGGGAACTCGGCGCAGTAAGGCGTGAGCTGTTCCCCCAGAGCTAAGAAAAGAAGGTATCATTCTAATAAGTAAGAAAAGTAGATGGCATTTCACCACGTTTTAAGTGTTTTAGAAAAAAAAAGATAAAGATTTAAGGGCCATTCAGAGGTCAGATTGAATGAAATATAAAAAGCTTATAAGGGTCATTATAGGACCAATATGAAAGAGATCCCTTTTAAAGAATATGAGCCTTAAGAGGCTAAGAAAAGAGTTTTTACGAGCCTAAAGAGGCTAAGTAAAGTGTTTTCAGAAAAAGAAAGAAGGATTCTTGTACAGATCTTGTGATTAAGATTCTAAGTATAGTATGAATAGAATTTCAACTACAGCATGGCCATATCCTTGTAATGCATTGAACATATGAGTTTGAATGTGCATGTTTTATGAAAGAAAGTTTTGCGCTTAGCCCTCGTTGCTTGCTTAGGTGTTTAGGTGCTTGTTAGCAAAAAAAATTTGGTCATTCAGGAACCTGGAAATGAGTTTGAGTGGCTCGAATGATGTTTATGGGTAATGAACCGTCCTTGGGGCCTATGATCGGCTAATATGATAGTAATGCATTAATACGTGATATGTGACTATTAAAGGTATTATGGCCTACAACGGTGTTGGTTTTAAGGGGGTTCGGGAGTACTCACTGAACGTGTGGTTACTCATCCCACTACTCTTTCCCCTTTTTCCCCAGGTTTTCTCTGTGACAGATAGAAGTCGACTCATTTATGTCAAATGGAAATTAGCCTTGCTTAAAGAGGAGTCATGTGTGCTCACAGTGGAGTGGTCTTGCTGTTAATGATGTTGTAGAATGTATTCTTAGTTGTAAATGTATGTAAACAAGTATTCTAGTTCCTGTTGTCACGCTTTGAAAATGACATGAACTCGGCATGCTTACCTCCTATTTGCGAGCTATGAATGTAGGCTAGTTTCGTGCGTTGTGAGTTCATCTCAGTTCATTAAGTACTTATTTCAAGTTAATGCAATATAGATATATATGTGTATATGTTTACATATGCTGCAATGCACCGTCGGATGATGGCTGCTTGCTCGGTAAGTTTAAATGCTGCTATTACACATTTCTTGTGATTTTTATAAATGTTATGCTATGGTTATAGAAATGAAACTGAGTTAATAGTTGGATGGCTTGAGGATGAACTAATGAGAATTTTGAGGTTCTTTGTGGTCGGTGTTGTGTGAGGAGGGAGCCTGGGTTACGATTTATCGGAATCATGTGGATTGTGAGGCCATGTGTGCCTTAATCTGCTAAGTTGAATTATGAAGTGTTTGAATGTACTACATGTGAACCCCCGCTCCTGAGGTTATTCAGTGGAACTAAGTGATTGATCTTCGTACTTAGATATCCTTAAAAGGGGTCAATAAAGGGTTGTTTTCATAATTGCGAATGTTTTGAGTTCTTACCAGCTGCCAATTAGTTTATCAAGATGTTTGAAGCGTAAAAACGTCATGAATCGTCAAACTACTCGTTCAGTGACTCAACTGAATGGTCGATAGGTCTAGGAATTTCAAAAAGCAAACTAGTAATAAGTTTGAAAGCGTTTTAAAGCTCTAGTTGTTTATGTCTCCTTCTTGAATTTAAAAAGGATTTTAAACGAACTAAGAATGAGCAACTGAAGGAGTTTACTGCGAAACTTAGTTTGAGCTACATGCTAGCCAATTTCTTTAAGCTTCAAATGGGTTTCGATTTATGAGTTGTCAATTCATTACGTTTATAAGAGGTTTTTAAGTTGAAAATAAAAAGAACAATAAACCATTAATAAGGTTATGGGTTATTTTGTCAGACAAGCAAGACTTTAATAAAGTAAGCAACTGAAAAGAGAATTGAAATATGATTTTAAAGGGTAACAAAGTACTAGAGAAATGGCCAGTCCTTGAGGGTAGGAATTGGATGCAAAGATGGCGTGAGCTATTTCCCCCTTAAAGTAATGTTGGTACTGGATGCAAAAAGGGCGTGAGTTGTTCCCAGAAACTGGACGCAAAGATGGCGTGAGCTGTTTCCCCAAAAGCAATGGAGACTAGATGCAAAGATGGCGTGAGCTGTTTCCTCAAAAGTAATAGACACCGGACACAATAAGGCGTGAGCTATTTGCCCCGGGGAACTGGACGCAGTAAGGCGTGAGCTGTTCCGCTAGAGCTAAGAAAAGGAGGTACCTTTCTAACAAATAAGAAAAGTAGATGGCCTTTTACCACGTTTTAAGTATTTCAGGAAAAAAAAGAGAAAGATCTAAGGGCCATTAAGAGGTCAGATTGAATGAAATATGAAAAGCTTATAAGGGTCATTGTAGGACCAATACGAAAGAGATCCCTTTTAAAGAATATGAGCCTGAGGAGGCTAAGAAAAGTGTTTTTATGAGCCCCAAGAGGCTAAGTAAAGTGTTTTTTCAGAAAAAGAAAGAGGGATTCTTGCACATATCTTGTGATTAAGATTCTAAGTATAGTATGAATAAAATTTCAACTACAGCATGGTCATATCCTTGTAATGCATCGAGCATATGAGTTTGAATATGCAAGTGTTGTGAAACAAAGTTTTGTGCTTAGCCCTCGTTGCTTGCCTATGTGATTAAGTGTAGTAAAGAAATATGGTCATTCAGGGACCTAGAAAAGAGTTTGAGTGGCTAGAATGAGGTTTATGGGTAATGAACCATCCTTGGGGACTGTGATGGCCTAATATGATAGTAACGCATTAATACGCCATATGTGACTATTAAAGGTACTACTGCCTGCAACGGTTTTGGTTTTAAGGGGGTCGGGGAATGCTTACTGAGTGTGCGGTTGCTCATCCCACAACTCTTTCCTCTTTTTCTCCAGGTTTTCTTTGTGACAGGCAGAAGTTGACTCATTTATGTCGAATGGAAGTTATCCTCGCTTAAAGGGGAGTCATGTGTGCTCACAGCAGAGTGGTCTTGCTATTTGATGATATTATAGAATGTATTCTTGCTTGTAAATGCATGTAAACAAGTATTCTAGCTCATACAGTCACGCATTGGAAATGACATGAACTCGGCATGCTTACCTCTTATTTTCGAGTTATGAATGTAGGTTAGTTTCATGCATTGTGAGTTTATCTCAGTTCATTAAGTACTTATTTCAAGTTAATGCAACATAGATATATATATGTGTCTATGTTTATATATGTTGTAATGCACCGTCGGATGATGGCTGCTTGCTCGGTAAGTTTAAATGCTGCTATTACACATTTCTTGTGATTTTTATGAATTTTATGCTATGGTTATGGAAATGAAACCGAGTTGGTAGTTGGATAGCTTGAGGATGAACTAATGAGAATTTTGAGGTTCTTTGTGGTCAATGTTATATGAAGAGGGAGCCTGGGTTATGATTTACCGCAATCGTGTGCACTACGAGGCCATGTGTGCTTTAATCTGCTAAGTTGAATTATAAATTGTTTGAATGTGCTATATGTGAACCCCTCCCCTTTTGAGGTTATTCAGTGAAACTAAGTGATTGATCCTCGGACTTAGATATCCTTAAAAGGGGTCGTCAAAGGGTAGTTTTCATAATTGCGAATGTTTTGAGCGTTTACTAGCTGCCAATTAGTTTATCAAGATGTTTGAAGCGTAAAAACGTCCTGAATCGTCAAACTACTCGCTCACTGACTCAACTGAATAGTCGATAGGTTTAGGAAGTTCAAAAAGCAAACTAGTTATAGGTTCACAAACGTTTTAAAGCTCTAGTTGTTTATGCCTCCTTCTTGAATTTAAAAAGGATTTTAAACGAACTGAGAATGGGCAACTGAAGGAGTTTACTATGAAACTTAGTTTTAGCTACATGCTCGCCAATTTCTTTAAGCTTCAATGAGTTTCGATTAACGAGTTATCAATTTATTACATTTAAAAGAGGTTTTTAAGTTGAAAATGAAGAGAACAATGAACCATTAATAAGGTTATGGGTTATTTTGTTAGAAAAGCAAGACTTTAATAAAGTAAGCAACTGAAAAGAGAAATGAAATATGATTTTAAAGGCTAACAAAGTACTAGAGAAATGGCGAGTCATTGAGGGTGGGAATTGGATGCAAAAATGGCGTGAGCTATTTTCCGCTTAAAGTAATGTTGGGAACTGGACGCAAAAAGGGCGTGAGCTGTTCCCGAAAACTGGACACAAAGATGGCGTGAGCTGTTTCCCCAAAAGTAATGGAGATTGGACGCAAAGATGGCATCAGCTGTTTCCTCAAAAGTAATGGAAACCGGACGCAGTAAGGCGTCAGCTGTCCGCCCTGGGAACTAGGTGTAGTAAGGTGTGAGCTGTTTCCCCAAAAAGCATTGGGAACTGGGCGCAGTAAGGCATAAGCTGTTCCCCCAGAGCTAAGAAAAGAAGGTATCTTTCTAACAAGTAAGAAAAGTAGATGGCGTTTCACCACGTTTTAAGTATTTGAGAAAAAAAAAAAAAAAGAAGAAAGATCTAAGGGCCATTAGGAGGTGGGATTGAATGAAATATGAAAAGCTTACAAGGGTCATCATAGGGCCAATACGAAAGAGATCGCTTTTAAAGAATATAAGCCTCAAGAGGCTAAGAAAAGAGTTTTTATGAGCCTAAAGAGGTTAAGTTAAGTGTTTTTAGAAAAAGAAAGAGGGATTCTTGCGCATATCTTGTGATTAAGATTCTAAGTATAGTATGAATAAAATTTCAAGTATAGCATGGCCATATCCTTGTAATGCATCGAGCATATGAGTTTGAATATGCAAGTTTTGTGAAAGAAAGATTTGTGCTTAGCCCTCATTGCATGCTTATGTGTTTAAGTGTCGTAAAGAAATATGGTCACTTAGGGACCTAGAAATGAGTTTGAGTGGCTAGAATGAGGTTTATGGGTAATGAACTGTCCTTGGGGGCTATGAATGCCTAATATGATGGTAATACATTAATGCGTGATATGTGACTATTAAAGGTACTACTGCCTGCAACGGTTTTGGTTTTAAGGGGGTCGGGGAATACTCACTGAGCGTGTGGCTGCTCATCCCACTACTCTTTCCCTTTTTCCCTGGTTTTTGTTTGTGACAGATAGAAGTCGACTGATTTGTATCGAATAGAAGTTATCCTCGCTTAAAGGGAAGTCAATTATGTTCACAGTAGAGCGGTCTTGCTATTTAATGATGTTATAGAATGTATTCTTAGTTGTAAATGTATGTAAACAAGTTTTCTAGTTCATGTAGTCACGCTTTGAAAATGACGCGAATTCGGCATGCTTACCTCCTATTTTCGAGTTATGAATGTAGGCTAGTTTCATGCATTGTGGGTTTATCTCAGTTCATTAACTACTTATTTCAAGTTAATGGAATATAGATATATATGTGTCTGTGTTGATATATGCTGTAATGCACCGTCGAATGATGGCTGCTTGCTCGATAAGTTTAAATGCTGCTATTACACATTTCTTATGATTTTTATGAATTTTATGCTATGGTTATAGAAATGAAATCGAGTTGGTAGTTGGATGGCTTGAGGATGAACTAATGAGAATTATGAGGTTCTTTGTAATCAGTGTTGTGCGAGGAGGGAGCCTGACTTGTGATTTACCACAATCGTGTGCATTACGAGGCCATGTATGCTTTAATCTGCTAAGTTGAATTATGAATTGTTTGAATGTGCTACGTGTGAACCCCTCCCCGCCTGGGGTTATTCAGTGAAACTAAGTGATTGATCTTCGGACCTAGATGTCCTTAAAAGGGGTCGTCAAAGGCTAGTTTTCATAATTGCGAATGTTTTGAGTATTTACCAGCTGCCTATTAGTTTATCAAGATGTTTCAAGCGTAAAAAGGTTCTAAGTCGTTGAACTACTCATTAAGTGACTCAACTAAATAGTCGATAGGTTTGGGAAGTTCAAAAAATAAACTAGTAATAAGTTCGAAAACATTTTAAAGCTCTAGTTGTTTATGTCTCCTTCTTGAATTTAAAAAGGATTTTAAACGAACTACGAATGGGCAACTAAAGGAGTTTACTGTGAACCTTAGTTTGAGTTACATGCTAGCCAATTTCTTTAAGCTTCAAATGAGTTTCAATTTACGAGTTATCAACTTATTACATTTATAAGAGGTTTTTAATTTAAAAATGAAAAGAACCATAAGCCATTAATAAGGTTATGGGTTACTTTGTTAGACAAGCAAAACTTTAATAAAGTAAGCAACTAAAAAGAGAAATGAAATATGATTTTAAAGGCTAAGAAAGTACCAGGAAAATGGCCAGTCCTTGAGGGTAGGAATTGGGCGCAGAGATGGCGTGAGTTGTTTCCGCCTTAAAGTAATGTTGGGAACTGGATGCAAAAAGCGCATAAGCTATTCCCGAAAACTGGATGCAAAGATGGCGTGAGCTGTTTCGCCAAAAGTAATGGAGACTGGATGCAAAGACGGCGTCAGCTGTTTCCTCAAAAGTAATGGAAACTGGACGCAGTAAGGTGTGAGCTGCTCCCCCTGGGAACTGGATGTGGTAAGGCGTAAGCTGTTTCCCTAAATGTATTGGGAACTGGGTGCAGTAAGGCGCAAGCTGTTCCCCCAGAGCTAAGAAAAGAAGCTATCTTTCTAATAAGTAAGAAAAGTAGATGGCATTTCACCACATTTTAAGTATTTCAGAAAAAAAGAGAAAGATTTAAGGGCCATTAAGAGGTCAGGTTGAATGAAATATGAAAAGCTTGTAAAGGTCGCTATAGGAACGAAACGAAAGAGATCCCTTTTAAGGAATATGAGCCTCAAAAGGCTGAGAAAAGAGTTTTTATGAGCCTAAAGAGGCTAAGTAAGGTCTTTTTAGAAAAAGAAAGAAGGATTCTTGTGCACATCTTGTGATTAAGATTCTAAGTACAGTATGAATAAAATTTCAAGTACAGCATGGCCATATCATTGTAATGCATCGAGCATATGAGTTTGAATATGCATGTATTGTGAAAGAAAGCTCTGTCCTGAGTCCTCGTTGCTTGCTTATGTTTTTAAGTGCTTGTTAGTGAAGAAATTTGGTCAGTCAGGGATCTAGAAATGAGTTTAATTGGGTAGAATGAGGTTTATGGGTAATGAACCGTCCTTGGGGACTATGATTGCCAAATATAATAGTAATACATCAATACGTGATATGTGACTATTAAAGGTATTATTGTCTGTAACGGTTTTAGTTTTAAGGGGGTCAGGGAATACTGACTGAGCGTGTGGTTACTCATCCCACTACTCTTTCCCCTTTTTCCTCAGGTTTTCTTTGTAACAAGCAGAAGTCGACTCATTTATGTCAAAAGGAAGTTATCCTCACTTAAAGCGGAGTCATGTGTGCTCACAGTGGAGTGGTCTTGCTGTTTAATGGTGTTATAGGATGTATTCTTCATTGTAAATGTATGTAAACAAGTATTCTAGTTTATGTAGTCACGCTTTGAAAATGACATGAACGCGGCATGCTTACCTCCTATTTGTGAGTTATGAATGTAGGCTAGTTTCATGCATTCTGAGTTTATCTCAGTTCATTCAGTACTTATTTAGAGTTAATGCAATATAGATATACATATGTATGTGTTTATGTATGCTGTAATGCACCATCGGGTGATGGCTCCTCGCTCGATAAGTTTAAATGCTGCTCTTAAAGATTTCTGGTGATTTTTATGAATGTCATGCTATGGTTATGGAAGTAAAACCGCGTTGGCAGTTGGATGGCTTAAGGATGAACTAATGAGAATTTTGATGTTCTTTGTGGTCAGTGTTGTTTGAGGAGGGACCCTGGCTTGTGATTTACCGCAATCACGTGTATTGCGAGGCTACTTGTGCCTTAATCTGCTATGTTGAATTATGAAGTGTTTGGATGTGCTACATGTGAACCCTCATCTACTGAAGTTATTCAGTGAAACTAAGTGAATGATCTTCGGACTTAGATATCCTTAAAAGGGGTCGTCAAAGGGTAGTTTTCATAATTGCAAATGTTTTGAGTATTTACCACCTACCCCTTAGTTTATCAAGATGTTTGAAGCATAAAAAGATCCTAAATCGTCGAACTACTCATTAAGTGACTCAACAAAATAGTCGATAGGTTTGGGAAGTTCAAAAAGCAAGCTAGTAATAAGTTTGAAAAGGTTTTAAAGCTCTAGTTGTTTATGTCTCCTTCTTGAACTTAAAAAGAATTTTAAAAGCACTAGGAATGGGCAACTGAAGGAGTTTACTGTGAAACCTAGTTTGAGTTACATGCTAGCCAATTTCCGGAAGCTTCAAATGAGTTTTGATTTACAAGTTATCACTTTATTACGTTTATAAGAGGTTCTTAAGTTGAAAATGAAAAGAACCATAAACCATTAATAAGGTTATGGGTTATTTTGTTAGACAAGCAAGACTTTAATAAAGTAAGCAACTGAAAAGAGAAATAAAATACGATTTTAAAGGCTAAGAAAGTACTAGGCGAATGGCCAGTCCTTAAGGGTGGGAATTGGACGCAAAGATGGCGTGAGCTGTTTCCCCCTTAAAGTAATATTGGGAACTGGATGCAAAAAGGGCGTGAGGTGTTCCCGAAAACTAGGCGCAAAGATGGCGTGAGTTATTTCCCCAAAAGTAATGGAGACTGGACGCAAAGATGGCACGGGCTGTTTCCGTAAAAGTACTGGCAACTGGACACAGTAAGGCGTGAGCTGTTCCCCCTGGGAACTAGACGCAGTATGGCGTGAGCTGTTTCCCCAAAAGTATTAGGAACTTGGCGCAGCAAGGCGTGAGCTGTTCCCCTAGAGCTAGGAAGAGAAGATATCTTTCTAATAAGTAAGACAAGTAGATGGCGTTCCACCACGTTTTAAGTGTTTTAGAAAAAAAAGAGAGAAAGATTTAAGGGCCATCAAGAGGTCAGATTGAATGAAATATGAAAAGCTTATAAGGGTCATTATAGGACCAATACGGAAGAGATCCCTTTTAAAGAATATGAGGCTCAAAAGGCTAAAAAAAGAGTTTTTATGAGCCTAAAGAGGCTAAGTAAAATCTTTTCAGAAAAAGAAAGAAGGATTATTGTGTGTATCTTGTGATTAAGATTCTAAGTATAGTATGAATAAAATTTCAAGTACAGTATGGCCATATCCTTGTAATGCATCGAGCATGTAAGTTTGAAAGTGCATGTTTTACGAAAGAAAGTTCTGTGCTTAGCCCTCATTCTTGCTTAGGTGTTCAAGTGCTTGTTAATAAAGAAATTTGGTCATTCAGGGACCTGCAAAAGAGTTTGAGAGGCTCAAATGAGGTTTATGGGTCATGAACCGTCCTTGGGGACTTTGATCGTCTAACATGATCGCAATACAGTAATACGTGATATGTGACTATTGAAGGTATTACTGTCGACAACAGTTTTGGTTTTAAGGGGGTCGGGGAATACTCACTGAGCGTGTGGTTGCTCATCCCACTGCTCTTTCTCCTTTTGCCCCAGGTTTTCTTTGTGACAGGCAGAAGTCGACCCAGTTATGTCAAATGGAAGTTATCCTCACTTAAAGAGGAGTCTTTTGTGCTCACAGTGGGGTGGTCTTGCTGTTTAATGATGTTATAGAATGTATTCTAAGTTGTAAATGTATGTAAACAAGTATTCTAGTTGCTGTTGTCACGCTTTGAAAATGACATGAACTCGGCATGCTTACCTCCTATTTGCAAGCTATGAATGTAGGCTAGTTTCATGCGTTGTGAGTTTATCTCAATTTATTAATTACTTATTTCAAGTTAATGCAATATAGATATATATGTGTATGTGTTGATATATGCTGTAATGCACTGTCGGATGATGGCTGCTTGCTCAGTAAGTTTAAATGCTGCTGTTACATATTTCTTGTGATTTTTATGAATGTTATGCTATGGTTATGGAAATGAAACTGAGTTGGTAGTTGGATGGCTTGAGGATGAACTAATGAGAATTTTGAGGTTCTTTGTGGTCGGTGTTGTGTGAGGAGGGAGCCTGGGTTGCGAATTACCGGAATCATGTGGATTGTGAGGCCATGTGTGCCTTAATCTGCTAAGTTGAATTATGAAGTGTTTCAATGTACTACATGTGAGCCCCTGCTTCTGAGGTTATTCAGTGAAACTAAGTGATTGATCTTCGGACTTAAATGTTTTTAAAAGGGGTCGTCAAAGGGTAGTTTTCATAATTGCGAATGTTTTGAGTACTTACCAGCTACCTATTAATTTATCAAGATGTTTGAAGCGTGAAAAGGTCCTAAATCATCGAACTACTCATTCAGTGATTCAACTGAATAATCGATGGGTTTAGGAAGTTCAAAACGCAAACTAGTAATAAGTTCGAAGAAGTTTTAAAGCTCTAGTTGTTTATGTCTCCTTCTTGAATTTAAAAAGGATTTTAAACGAACTAAGAATATGCAACCGAAGGAGTTTACTATGCAACTAAGTTCGAGTTACATGCTAACTAATTTCTTGAAGCTTCAAATGAGTTTCGATTTACAAGTTATCAATTTATTACGTTTATAAGAGGTTTTTAAGTTGAAAATAAAAAGAACCATAAACCATTAATAAGGTTATGGGTTTTTTTGTTAGATAAACAAGACTTTAATGAAGTAAGCAACTGAAAAGAGAAATGAAATATGGTTTTAAAGGCTAAGAAAGTACTAGAGAAATGGCAAGTCCTTGGGGGTGGGAATTGGACGCAAAGATGGCTTGAGCTATTTCCCCCTTAAAGTAATGTTGGGAATTGGACGCAAAGAGGGCGTGAGCTGTTCCCAGAAACTGGACGCAAGGATGGCGTGAGCTGTTTCCACAAAAGTGATGGAGACTAGATGCAAAGATGGCGTGAGCTGCTTCCTCAAAAGTAATGGAAACCGGATGCAGCAAGGCGTGAACTGTTTGCCTTGGGAACTGGACGCAGTAAGGCGTGAGCCGTTTCCCCAAAAGTATTGGGAACTAGGTGCAGTAAGGCGTGAGCTGTTTCCCCAGAGCTAAGAAAAGAAGGCATCTTTCTAATAAGTAAGAAAAGTAGATGGCATTTCACCATGTTTTAAGTTTTTTAGGGAAAAAAAAGAGAAAGATCTAAGGGCCATTAAGAGCTCAGATTGAATAAAATATGTAAAGCTTACAAGGGTCATTGTGTTAAAAGGAAGTTAAGCACGCATTTTGTTAGGACCTATGATATCATTGGGAAAATCAAGCTAGTTTCCTATGGCTTAGCCTTAGCACCTGAATTACAGTATATACATGATGTGTTCCATATTTCGTAACTTTGCAAGTATGTGCCTGATCCAACCCATGCTGTAGTTTATGAAGCCTTGAAGTTGAGGCTGACGGGTTAACTTATGAATAACAACCGGTGAAGATAGTATGTTGAAGGGTAGAACGATTACGCAATATGGCTAGACCTTTAGTCAAACCCATATGGATCCATCATGTGGCCTCTGAGGCCACTTGGGAAACTTGAGATGAAATGAGCATTGCTACTCACATTTATTCGGAACGTATGTCCCGTATAAGTTTTCAGGATGAAACTTTCTTCAAAGAAGGGAGGATGTAATATCCCACTATCCAATCATGTGCAATTAGTTCTAATTCATGCATTAGTCATGTGGTTAAGATTAACTAGAGCAGTGAGCCCCACATTTTTCTATTATCGAACAAATCAATGCTTGATTTAAAGATTTATGTTGTCGCGGAATTTCTTCGAAGTTTATAAAAGATTTGAGAGCTATGCAAAACTATAAACTTTCCTATAAATATGAGTCTGAACCCAAGCGAGGTCGAGAATTTACCACGCCATAAGTATTCATTAACTGCTAAGGAAATGATGGGAGTGCATACTTAAGGGCCAAATCTATGGCTAATTTTCATCCAAGTGGAAAAAAAAAATTAATTAGCTCAAAATTAATCAGATTTGATAAAAAATAAAAGCAAATGGTGAGTATGCTTATCTAGAAATAAGGATGTAAATTAACATATGAAATTCGTAAGTAATGAAATTAAATTAAAAAGAAAGCAAACAAACCTAAAAAGAACCTCCTGCTTCCTAGCTCCCGCGACCCTGTCTGCCAGGCCCCAAGTCCTTGCTGCTGCCGCTGTTCTGACCAACCGATGCCTGCTCCGGTGTCACCCGCGAGCCATTGTGGCCACAAACCGCTGCCACCGCCATGTAGTAGCCCACCTTCCTTCTGCCTCCTCTCTATTTCAGCCACTCTACATAGCCAATATAAGGCCTTGGTCTACGCTTAGTGCCTGCGTCAACTGCTGGGCACTAGCCGCCAGTAACCCCTCGTACAACCACTGCCACCACCCCTCATCCTCCATAATTCATCCTCTTTTAATTGTAACCAATGTAACTCTATTCCACCCTTCTTCCATCGAAGTTCAAAGTTCATAGACGTGTTTTTATGGTAAATTAGTGGGTTAATCTCGGCTAATGATAGTTTATTTGAGCAAATAAATTGGCTGATTGGTGTAATTCATAGGGAAATGAATTTGGAGATGTATATGGATGTGATCTGTGTCACTCATAAGGAAATTAATTTAGGTATATATATGGATGTGATTTGCGTAATTCTTGAGGAAAACTAGTTTACTTAGATTGAATAAGCTTGTTGAATTACGAAATAGTTATGTTATTGGCAAAAACAAGAGATGAAAAATGAAATGTTTAAGGAATGCCAAGCACGCTTTGTTATTATGCCAATGAGTTTATCCATGGATGTTTGCTATGGATTATGTTGGGCTAATGGTGAGAGGTATGTGAATGGGTAAATAAAATCATGTGAAATTTCTTAATTTATTTCATGATAAGTTATAAGCAATGTTGGAATGAGATTATATTGACGTAGGGTATTGGCGGCCACGAAAATTCAGTGTGTGTAATTTATTGGATTAAAGTAGTAAGTTATATGGCCATGGTGGAGGATACGCACAATGAAGCTGTATTAAAGGGGAAAACCTAAGGAAGAAAATAAGGGTAAGTTGTGTAAGTAAGCCATGAATTTAGCATAGGAATATTCAATATGAACACTTGGTTTGATTCAGATGTGGCGATCAAGTAATTTTAATGGTTTGGGTGGAGAATTTCGGTCAAATCTAAATGGCTAGGATTAGTCAAGTACAGATAAGGGATGGAGATGAGAAATTTCTTGACTTGCCTCTTCTAACTAAATATCAAATGAACAAAAAGAAAGAGAGAGAGAGAGAGAGAGAGAGAGAGAGAGAGAGAGAGAGAGAGAGAGTGTAACGCCCCAAAAAGTACATGATTCATTACCTGCATTCACTTGCATAAGCAAAATAAATACTTGGCTGAAAATTAATCCTTAAAATCAACTTTTTACTAAGTATAATTAAGGCCCAACTAAGGATAATTAGCTAAACAAATAGGGTCAAGTCTTAGTGGACCGAAATTGGCCTTAAACGGGCTCGGGTTCAAAAACTAGCTCAAACCGAGTGCGCTTAAAAATTTATTTTTTTTTCCAACGCTCGAGGTTAAATGTTTGTGGTGTCATGAAAAATAATTAAATCGCTTAATTCATAAATATCAAGGCCTAATATCGATCTCCAGAATTTGACAAGAACAAAAACCCAAATTGCAAGGTGAGGGCCTATTTAAATTCTCCCAATTGAAATAACAAAGAAAATGATGATTTAAATGTGATTAGATTAATCACATGGATTAATGAAATGAATAAACATGATTTAGGGTCGGACTATTACAGTCTTCCCCCCTTAAAAAGTTTCGTCGTCGAAACTGATGAACTTAATCATAACATGCAAGATTACCTCGAATAAGTATGGGTATTTGGTTTTTATTGCCTCTTCAGTCTCCCAAGTGGCTTCTTGGGAGGTGTGGTTTATCTAGAGTACTTTGACCAATGGTATCTGCTCGTTGCGCAGCTGCTTGATCCTGCGATCTAACATTTGGATAGGGCGCTCCTTATATACTAGATCTTCAATGATTTCAATAGATTCAGATACAATGGTATGGTCCAGATCTGGAATATATTTCCTAAGATGGGAGATATAAAACACGTTATGCACATGCTAAAATTCTACACTCAGATCTAGACGATAAGCGATGGGATTCAACTTTTCAATGATTTTATGAGGTCCAATATACCTTGGACTTAATTTGCCCCGTACTCCGAACCTTTTGACACCTCTGGTTGGTGAAACTTTCAGAAAAACTTTATCGCCTACTTGAAAATCCAGAGGCCTTCTTCTTTTGTCCACATAACTTTTTTGTCGACTTTGGGCAACCCTGATATGTTCCCGAATCTTTCTTATTGTTTCAGTGGTCTCTTGAATCATTTCAGGACCTATAATCAATGCCTCGTCCAAATCACTCCAACACAAAGGGGTTCTATATTTTCTCCCATATAAAGCCTCTAATGGGGCCATTTTGATGGTGGACTGATAGCTGTTGTTATAAGAGAACTCCACTAAAGGTAAGTCGTCTTCCCACTTCCCTTGGAACTCCAATACATAAGCTCTTAGCATGTCCTCTAAAATTTGATTCACTCTTTCAGTTTGTCTATTTGTTTCTAGGTAATAGGAGCTACTGAAGTTAGTTTGATCCCAAAGGCCTTTTGAAGCGCTTGCCAGAAACGTGCTTGGAATCTTTAATCCCTATCTGAGACTATGTCTAAAGGGATCCCGTGCAGACGGACTATCTCCTTAACATACAATTGGGCTAGTCTTTCAACTCCCCAAGTGTCCTTAATTAGCAGGAAATCGGTCGACTTCATGAGTCGATCAACTATGACCCAGATAGCATTCTTTTTCGAGGTAGAAAAGGGTAAACCCATAACAAAGTCCAATAAGATCGAATCCCACTTCCAAGTGGGGATTTCTAAGGGTCGAAGTTCCCCCACACGGCGCTGATACTCTGCTTTAACTTTCCGGCAGGTTAGACACTTATACACATATTCTGCAACATCCTTCTTCATATTATTCCACCAGAAGTATTACCTCAGATCTCTATACATCTTGGTGCCTCCTGGATATACCGAATAACGAGTATTGTGAGCCTTTTCCAAGATCTGCTTCCTCCATCCTTCATTTTTAGGCACACATAGGCGATTCTGGAACTGCAGGATCCCATCCTCGTGCATTATAAATCCCGGAGACTTCCCTTTATCTAAATTTTGCTTTATTCTTTGGAGTTTGGGATCAATTTCCTGATTCTGTCAAATTTCTAGCACTATGGAAGACTGTAAGGTAAGTGCCGATTATTGAGTATTTGTTTGCCCATGGGACACTAATTGAATCCCAAAGTCCTCAAGTTCTCTCAAGAGGCTCAATTGAGTAATCACCACAGTGTTTGAGCTATGTTGTGCCTTTCTACTCAGGATATCCACCACCACATTTGTTTTACCGGGATGATATTGAATCTGCAAATCATAGTCCTTAAGCAACTCAAGCCAACACCATTGCCTTAAATTAAGCTTCTTCTGGGTGAAGATATACTTTAAACTTTGATGATCAGTATAAATCTTGCATGGTACGCCATATAAATAATGTCTCCGAATTTTCAATGCAAAGACCACGGCTCCTAACTTCAGCTCATGGGTAGGGTAGTTTTTCTCATACGACTTGAGTTGTCGAGAGGCATAAGCCACTACTTTGTCCCCTTGCATCAGTACACACCCCAGACTGTTCTTCGAAGCGTCATTATAAACAGTATACTCCTTTCCTTCCATTGGCAACGTTAGGATTGGGGCGGTAGTTAGTCGCTATCTTAGCTCTTGGAAAGCTTTCTCACATCTTTCAATCCACTCAAACTTGTTCGCTTTCTTTAATAGATCGGTCAGTGGTGAAGCTATTTTCGAAAAGTCTTTAACGAATCTTCGATAGTAGCCTACTAAACCTCAAAAACTTCTAATCTCCGTGATATTAATAGGCCTTGGCCATTCTGTAATTGCTTTCACCTTCTGGGGGTTAACTTTAATTCCTTCTTTTGTAACCACATGTTGGAAAAATACCACTTCCTCCAACCAAAATTCACATTTCTTTAATTCGCCATAGAGTTGATGCTCCCTCAAAGTTTGCAATACTGTCTGCAATTGATCAGCATGTTCCTCCTTGTCCTTAGAATAGATGAGAATGTCATCCATGAACACCACTATGAACTTGTCTAAATGGGGTTTGAAAACCCTGTTCATAAGGTCCATGAAGGCTGCAGGACCATTAGTGAGACCAACACGCATCATTGTGAACTCATAGTGACCATACCTGGTCCTAAATGCTGTCTTAGGAATATCGTCAGGTTTAATCCTAAGTTGATGGTACCCTGACCTTAAATCAATCTTAGAGAACATTTTTGCTCCTTGTAGTTCATCAAACAAGTCATCTATTCGTGGTAGAGGGTATTTATTTTTGATGGTAATCTTGTTCAACTCCCTGTAATCAATACATAGCCTTAAGGTTCCATCCTTCTTCTTGACAAACAACACTGGGGCACCCCATGGTGACACACTTAACCTAATAAAACCCTTATGTAACAACTCATCTAGTTGAATCTTCAGTTCCTTAAGCTCAATTGGGGCCATACAATACGGGGCTTTAGAAATAGGTTGGGCTCCAGGAATTAATTCGATTCCAAAATCAATTTCCCTCTGTGGGGGTAGTCCTGGTAACTCCTCAGGGAAAACATCTCAAATTCACAAACTAAAGGTATATTTTCTGCTTCCTCTTCTTTTGTTTGGGTGTCAATAGCATAACACCAATATCCAATACACTCGTGACATAACAGCTTACTTGCTTTCATAGCAGAAATCAAAGAACAAGATTTTGCCTCTCTCCGCCCATGAAAACACACTTTTCTCCCTTTTTCATCTTTCAAGATAACCTTAAGATCTTCATAGTGGATTTGGGCTCCATAAGTGCACAACCAATTCATTCCCAAAATGATGCCAAAATCAGGCAAATCAAATTGAATCAAATCCATAGGGAAGGTGGTTTCACCAATGGTGATAGGGACAAGTCTATAAGAGAGGGGGCACTCAATCACAGAATTGTTGGGTAGCTTAATTCTATAATTGGTTTCCATCCTCCTGTTCTCAAGGCTCAATTGTATAGCAGATCGGGTAGATATAAATGAATGAGTGGCGCTCGAATCAAATAATACACAAAATGGCTTTGAATTTAAAAGGAGAGTTCCAGTGGCTACCGTACCAGAGGTAGTAGCTTCCTTTTTGTTCATCACAAATGCCCTTCCTACAACTGCAGGCCTTGAAGGTGGGGGTCCCAGGTGGAGCGGAGTCAAAGGTTTTGCTGCGCCCTTGTCTACAGCTTTTAGTCGTCGGGGGCATGCAGTGATGAGGTGTTCAGGACTTCCACACCACATGCATTTGTTGGTGCCAACTCGACATTCAGGAGTGGTGTGATTGGTTCTTCTGCACTTCCTACAGGACTTTATAGAGCTTACAGGATGGCTCTTGGGAGGAGCAGGAGTGGGTTTCTTTTGATTCACACTCTCACTGGGAGCTCCCCGCTCAATCCCTTTCCTCTTCTGATTGATCGAGTTCAAGGCCCTTAACTCGGTCTTCAGACGCCCCACTTCAACGGCTTACTCGTATAGTTCTCGATAAGTCAGAATTGGTTGCCCAGCTAACTGATTCCGAATGTAGAAGGCCAAACCCTCCCCAAACCTTCTCATCTTTAGCCTTTCAGATGACACAAATTCAGGGATGAACCTAGATAATTCTGTGAACTTACAAGCATACTGTGGCACTGACATGCTGCTGCTCATTTTTAACTCCATAAATTCTTTCTCCTTTTGCCTTTGCACCACAACTGGGAAAAATTTCGCCCTAAACTCTGCTAAGGAGAACTCCAGGTGAATTTAGGCCCTACGAGCCCACCCTTAACAATGTTACACCAAATATCAGCTTTATCTGACAAATAATACGTCCCAATATTTACTTTCTTTTCCTCTGGTACCTCAACTATTGTGAAAATTTTCTCCATTTCCCTTACCCATTCTTCCAATATCACTGCATCATAATTCTCATCATACACTTTAGGGTTGCACCACACTACCCTATCTGCCAATTTATCCTCTTTAGGAGGGGTTTCAGTAGGTTCTTGGGGAATCTGCTTCATCAATTCAGCAACCAAGGTCGGTCGGTAACTCGGGTTTCCTAAGTTGCTAGCTAATTCAGAGGGTAACGGTGGCGTGTCACCATATTGTGGCTCCTGGCATGAGGCTTGATTACCCAATCCCTAGCCTGGCTCCAAATTGTCCTCTACTTGAACCTCAATGTTGTTTTGCACTGACTGAGACATTCTGATCATATATTAAATGAAACAATCCAGAACTAGCATACTGTAGCACTGACATGCTACCGCTCATTTTCAATTTCATAAATTCTTTCTCCTTTTGCCTTTGCACCACAACTGGGTAAAATTTTACCCTCAAATCTTCTAAGAATTTACTCCAGGTGAATTCAGGCCCTACGAGCCCACCCTTAACAGTGTTCCACCAAATATCAGCTTCACCTGATAAATAATACGTCCCAATGTTTACTTTCTTTTCCTCTGGTACCTCAATGACTGTGAAAATTTTCTCTACTCCCCTTACCCATTCCTCCAATACCACTGGATCATAATTCCCATCATACACTTTAGGGTTGCACTGTGCTACCCTATCTATCAATTTATCCTCTTTAGGAGAGTTTCAGCAGGTACCTAGGGAATCCGCTTCATTAATTCAGCAACTAAGGTCGACCTGTAACTCGAGTTTCCTAAGTTGCTAGCTAATTCAGAGGGTAACGGTGGCGCGTCACCATGTTGTGGCTTCTGGCACGAGGCTTGATCACCCGATCCCTGGCCTTACTCCAAATTGTCCTCTACATGAACCTCAATGTTGTTTTGGGGTGACTGAGACATTCTGATCATACCTTAAATGAAACAATTCAAACACTGGAACCTCCAGACATATAAGATAAACATGCCCAATAAATACATAGGAGATGGCTCAAAGATTATTTCATAACTCAAAGCGTCATCATTTCATTTCATTATTGCTTACTTACATGCGTAGCTGCTGATTTATATATATGAGCAATGAAAGCATATTACACCTAGCTAAGTAAGCAAGACTAGCTCTGACTCCTACCCTAACACTAAAGACCAAATAGCCCCAAGACACTAGATCCGTCACATGACCAAAAAGAGTTACGAATCATGTCATCACGGTCGGAGATGGTTGGACTAACTATATACAATGTCAGATGCCACACAAAACATAATCATCCAATCCAACCATACCATATATACATAAAGGGCTCAAAATGAAAACTGCTACACCAACCTCTAAAACCACCTGACGATCCCTAGATGGATTGTAATCTAGGTCGGACTCATCATCAGGTTCTTCACCTGAATCGAAGCTACTAGTAGATGCCTCTGACTCGGCATCACTAACCTTTGGCTGAACCTGTTGCTCCATCATCAACTCATCAGCCTCCTGTTCCCATTGCTACTCTACCCTCACCTCGTCAATGTCTCGATCCTCCTTGGGATCATCATCCTCTGGATCATCCTCCTCTCCCCAGTGGCCCTCATCCCTAGAACTAATCACCACTAAATCTGTGTTGTCGGGGAGGTCTATTACAGCAACTCAAGGCAACACCGTTGCCTCTGAGGATACACTTTAAACTTTGATGATCAGTATAAATCTTGCATGGTACCCCATATAAATAATGTCTCCAAATTTTTAATGCAAAGACCACGGTTGCTAACTCTAGGTCATAGGTAGGGTAGTTTTTATCATACAGCTTGAGTTGTCGAGAGGCATAAGCTACTACTTTGTCTTTTTGCATCAGTACACACCCCAGGCCGTTCTTCGAAGCATCACTATAAATAGTATACTCCTTTCCTTCCATTGGCAACATTAGGATTGGGTCGATAGTTAGTCGCTGTCTTAGCTCTTGGAAAGCTTTCTCACATCTTTCAGCCCACTTGAACTTGTTCGCTTTCTTCAGTAGATTGGTCAGTGGTGAAGCTATTTTTGAAAAGTCTTTAATGAATCTTCGATAGTAGCCCGTTAAACCTAAAAAACTTCTAATCTCCGTGATATTGGTAGGCCTTGGCCATTTTGTGATTGCTTTCACCTTCTGGGAGTCAACTTTAATTCCTTCTTTTGTAACCACATGTCGCAAAAATACCACTTCCTCCAACCAAAATTCACATTTCTTTAATTTGTCATAGAGTTGATGCTCCCTCAAAGTTTGCTATACTGTCCGCAATTGATCAGCATGTTCCTCCTTGTCCTTAGAATAGATAAGGATGTCATCTATGAACACCACTACGAACTTGTCTAAATAGGGTTTGAAAACCCTGTTCATAAGGTCCATTAAGGCTGCAGGAGCATTAGTGAGACCAAAAGGCATCACTGCGAACTTATAGTGACCATACCTGGCCCTAAATGCTGTCTTAGGAATATCGTCAGGTTTACTCCTAAGTTGATGGTACCTTGACCTCAAATCAATCTTAGAGAACATTCCTGCTCCTTGTAGTTCATTAAACAAGTCACCTATTCGTGGCAGAGGGTATTCGTTTTTGATGGTAATCTTGTTCAACTCCCTCTAATCAGTACATAGCCTTAAGGTTCCATCCTTCTTCTTAACAAACAATACTAGGCACCCCATGGTGACACACTTGGCCTAATAAAACCCTTTTGTATCAACTCATCTTGTTGAATCTTTAGTTTCTTAACCCCAGTTGGGGCCATATGATACGGGGCTTTAGAAATAGGTTGGGCTGCAGGAATGAATTCGATTCCAAAATCAATTTTCCTCTGTGGGGTCAGTCCTGGTAACTCCTCAGGGAAAACATCTTCAAATTCACAAACTACAGGTATATTTTCTGCTTCCTCTTCTCTTGTTTGGATGTCAATAGTATAACACCAATATCCAATACACCCACCCCGGACATAACAGTTTACTTGCTTTCATAGCAAAAATCAAAGAATAAAATTTTGCCTCTCTCTGCCCATAAAAACACACTTTTCTCTCTTTTTCATCTTTCAAGATAACCTTAAGATCTTCACAGTTGATTTGGGCTCCATAAGTGTGCAACCAATTCATTCCCAAAATGATGTCAAAATCAGACAACTCAAATTGAATCAAATCCACAGGGAAGGTGGTTTCACCAATAGTGATAGGGATAAGTTTATAGGAGAGAGAGCACTCAATGACAAAATTGTTGAGTAGCTTAATTCTATAATTGGTTTCCATCCTCCTATTCTCAACTCTCAATTCTATAGCAAATCGAGTAGACATGAATGAAGGAGTGGCGCCCGAATCAAATAATACACAAAATGGCTTTGAATTTAAAAAGAGAGTTCCGGTGACTACTGTACCAGAGCTAGCAGCTTCTTTTTTGTTCATCACAAATGCCCTTCCTGCAATAGCAGGCCTTGAAGTTGGGGGTCCTAGGCGGAGCAGAGCCAAGGGTTTTGCTGCGCCCTGGTCTACAACTTTTAGTCGTCGGGGGCATGCAGCGATGAACTGTTCAGGACTTCCACACCATATGCATTTGTTGGTGCCAACTCGGCATTCAGGAGTGGTGTGATTTGTTTTTCCGCATTTCCTGCAGGGCTCTGCAGAGCTTGCAGGATGGCTCTTGGGAGGAGCGGGAATGGGTTTCCTTTGATTCACACTCACACTGGGAGCTCCCCGCTCGATCCTTTTCCTCTTCTGATTGATCGGGTTCAAGGCCCTCAACTCCGTCTTCACGTGCTCCACTTTAGCGGCTCGCTCGTATAGCTCTTAGTAAGTCAGAATTGGTTGCCTAGCTAACTGATTCCAAATGTAGAAGGCCAAACCCTCCTCAAACCTTCTCATCTTTAATCTTTCAAATAACACAAATTCAGGGACAAACCTAGATAATTCTGTGAACTTACTAGCATACTATAGCACTGACATGCTACTGCTCATTTTCAATTCCATAAATTCTTTCTCCTTTTGCCTTTGCACCACAACTAAGTAAAATTTCGCCCTCAACTCTACTAAGAATTTACTCCAGGTGAATTCAGGCCCTACGAGCCCACCTTTAACAGTGTTCCACCAAATATCAGCTTTACCTAACAAATAATACATCTCAATATCTACTTTCTTTTCCTCTAGTACCTCAACTACTGTGAAAATTTTCTCCATTCCCCTTATCCATTCCTCCAATACCACTAGATCATAATTCCCATCATACACTTTAGGGTTGTGCCACGCTAGCCTATCTGCTAATTTACCCCAGCAGGAACCTGAGGAATCCACTTCATCAATTTAGCAACTAAGGTCGGCCAGTAACTCGAGTTTCCTAAGTTGCTAGCTAATTCAGAGGGCAACGGTAGCATGCCATCGTGTTGTGGCTCCTAGCACGAGGCCTGATCACCCGATCCCTAGCCTCGCTCCAAATTATCCTCTACATGAACCTCAATGTTATTTTGCACTGATTGAGACATTTTAATCATACATTAAATGAAATAATTCAAACACAGGAACCTCCAAACATATAAGATAAACATGCCCAATAAATACATAGGAGATGGCTCAAAGATTATTTCATAACTCAAAGCGTCATCATTTCATTTCACAACTGCTTACTTATATACGTAGCTGCTAATTTATATACATGAGCAATAAAAGCATATTACACCTAGCTGAGTAAGCAAGACTAGCTCTGACTCCTACCCGAACACTAAACACTAAATACCCCTAGATACTAGATCCGTCACTTGACCAAAAAGAGTTACGGATCATGTCATCACGGTCGGAGGGGATTGGATTAACTATACACAATGTCAGATGCCACACAAAATATGACCATCCAATCTAACCGTACCATACATACATACAAGGCTTAAAATGAAAACTACTACACCAACCCCTAAAACCACCTAATGATCCCTAGATGGATCATAATCTGGGTCGGACTTATCATCAGGTTCTTCACCTAAATCGAGGCTGCTAGTCGTTGCCTCTGACTGGGCATCACCAACATTCGGCTGAACCTGTTGCTCCACCATCAACTCATCAGCCTCCTATTCCCATTGCTGCTCTCCCCCACCTCGTCAATGTCTTGATCCTCCTCGGGATCATCCTCCTCTGAATCATCCTCCTCTCCCCGGTGGCCCTCATCCCCAGACCTAATCACCACTAAATCTGGGGTGTCGGGGAGGTCTACCACCATATGAGCCTCCCCAGGGCTATCGGGCATCTGTTGATTTAGAGAGTACACAACCACAAGAGGGGGGGTGAATTGTAGTGTCTGATTTTCATAAGTTGCTGGCAAACAGTCTTAGACCTTGTTCGCACAGGTTGTTCCTGAGATAAGCAGAAGCGAAAATCCAACAAAATTGAATGCGGAAATAATGGACACAGGATTTTTACGTGGAAAACACCTCTAGCACAACTGAGGTGAAAAACCACGACCTACCTCGTGTAGGATTTAAACACTTCACTAAACGGGCTAATCACGTTACAATAGTAACACACCTTGTTACAAATTGCAACCCACGTAACCGTCTTCCCTAAGACAGGTTACCCCACGTCCAAAATCCCCTTGATTTGGACACACACTCAACTCACTTTTGTGAAAGAAGAGTATAAAGAAAAACACCCTATTACAATGCTTCTCAACTAAGCTAATATAGGGTACAATGAAATCCTAGTATGCCAACTTTGAAAGCTCAAATAACTCACTCACTAGACACGGTTTTCTTTTCAAACTTTTAAGCTCATGAACACTGAATTTTTCTTTTTAAAAACCGATGCTTCTATCGTTCTAAGAAGCGACTTTATATAGTGCTTGGAAAAACAATTCCTCAAATTTTTGGAAACTAAAATCCCTAAAGAATATAGAATTCTTTAGCCACAAGGGATGAGGAAACATGAGCTGGAAACACTTCCTAAACCGTGTGCATAAGGCGGTGATTCTCAGCAACTAGCCCATGTTTTTCTCAACAACCTTATCCACTTGCCAAAAATTAGATATTCTTTTTATTCAAAAAGATTTTGCAAATCCCCTTAGATTTTAATAACCTATTTTAGGATAAGGGGTAAGATACTCCATAAAAAATCTTTCTTGCAAATCTTTGAAGAAGCTGCTCAAAATCCAAAAGATAAAAATCGTGCAAAATAGTTTTTCACAGCTTATTCTGGAAACACCCTGATCACCCTGTTTCCAGGATTGTTCTGAAGGGTGATCCGAAATATTTACCAAAAGAAAACAAAACCGTTTCAAGTAAGTGGTAAGTTAAGAGTTTCTGATTGGCATATTAACAAGAGTCTAAAAATATAAAACCAAATTAAATCAAGACATCTTGTTGTAACCACTAGTCATCTTGTAGAGAGACGAATCTGCTGTAAACACTTCACAGAACCTGTTCCTCACGGCTGCACTTATATCCTATGCTTCAAACACTTCACAGGACATGTTTCAAACACCTTACAGAGCCTGTTCCTCATGGTTGTTCTTACATCACTGACTTGAGTACCTGTTCTTGATAAACCATTAGTCAAGTAGTTTTAATATATTGAAAAACAGCAGTAAGACCCTGTTGGTAAAGCCTGTTTGGAACAACAACAACAACTACAACACTTGGATTTGTTATCATCAAAACCTTATACATTCTAACAAATTCCCCTTTTTGATGATGACAAACCAAGTGACCATATTGACTTTCAAGGACAATTGAAGTGATTAGTGCCAATTATTTATAGGACCGACAATTCACATGAAGCAGTCAGTATCGAAAAAGTGTAAGAAATTTAACTCGTCCATGGTAAAACTAAAACAATATTGGTCATCCTATCTTCCCCCTTTTGGCATCATTAAAAAGTAGGGGCGAACCGTCAAGCATAGGGTGTTTGCTATCACCACCACTTGGATAATGGAGGAAAGTCAACAGGCGATACACTCAAGTGTGTTGGTACGGTAATGAGATTGGCCATCCTAGTCACACACAAGCAATTCACAACAGAAAGCAAGCAAGGCAAAGCCAATCAAAAAACAAGATAACCTGTCATTCACCAAACAAGTGCAACAGAAAGTACAAACTGGCAAGAGAGGATAACCAAGAAAAGTGAGAATAGGCTATGAGAACAACAGATGAGGGGTGATCAGAGAGCAGGAGGGGAGAATTTTGCTGAGAGGGAAGAGAGAAGGGCGAGGATACCTTCATGGCGTTTTGCAGTGAGAGCCTTTTTCTCGTCCAGGGCAGCCTTTACCGCAGTAAGCTCAGCACTGAGTCGAGAGTTTTCTTCTAAAGCAGTCTCAAGCTTGACTGAGGAACTGCCAGGAACAGGAGGACGGGGTGTTCTGGTCCCCTGTTCTGAGGCAGACCCCTCAACCAAAGTGTATCCACACCCCTTACTCCCAATCTCATCAATGAACTGAGCACCCACCTTCTTCTGCGATGTCACCCCAAAGTGCTCAAACACACTTGTTAGGAAGAAGCCGTATCTCAGGACATGTTCCCTGGAGGTGTTTGCAATTCTTGCTATGTGGCGAATCATGATGGCAGGAAGGTTGATTTGCTCTTCCTTGTCCATCAGATCCATCAAACATTGATCCACGGCATCAGCAAGATTGCGACCCTGGCCCCTGGGGATGACATTCTTGATGATAAACCAGAATATCAATTGATGGAGCGATGTCATGTCCCCTTTCTTCACGGACTTGGGTGTTTGGAGGCTTGATTGCTGGCTAAATTTTTGGGCGAGCTCCAGCAGCCTGGCTGTCCCTAGAATAGTCTTGTCTTCTCTCACATATATCAAAGCCCGAGGAGGCAATCCCCAGAATTTCCCCTAATATCTTCGCATCAAAGCGAAGCTGTTGCCTATTAACAATACTTGTCACCACTTCTTCGGTGACAGTGCAGTTGGCATAGAACTCTGCCAACTCATGTACAGAACACCCCAGTTGGGTGTTTGTAAACAGCTCATACCACCCCTGTGCACGCAGCTGGTGCAGAAACACCCCCAGACCCTGTTCCTCAAAATATTTTACCTTGATAATTTTGCCCCTGACTACCCGTATGTGAAGCAGTTGGGTCAGTTTGGCTGAGATTGCGGACGGGGTGGACTTCTTAGCTCTTTTAGGTTGAGGCTCAGTAGGAGGGTCTTGGGTGGAGGCATGTTTGAGAGAGGCTTTTCTCTTGGGAGTGTTGAGGGGTGATGGTTTGGAGGGTAAAATGGAGGTTAATTTTGGTGCAGGCAGAGGCTTATCCTCTGAGGACTCTGAGAACACAGGAGTGCCCTGTTTAAAGGTGGTGTTCTCAGGGTCGCTATCTGATGAAGGCTCAAAGGAGGAATCAATTTCCTCAACAACAGGGGATGACTGTTTGACAGGACGAGGTGTGGAGTGGAAAGCAATTCAGGCTGATTTTCGAGTTGGCCTAGTTGTGGGTTTGGCCGAAGAGGAGATTTGTGGTTTTGGTTTGACAGGGGTTTCACTTTTTGAGGATTCTTCAGTCTGGCCGCTTTTAGGCCTTGATGGTGGTCGTGTTCTTGGCATTCTAGTATGCTGAGCCACAATTTTGTATCGTTTACGTTTCTCACCAGTTGATCGTACCAGTGTGGCTTGTTCAGGGTTCACAGGAGACTCCTCCATTTGATTACTACTGCCCCCTTCTTCTTTTGACAAATCTTCCCCTAGGTCATCCCTAAAAACTTCAGGCCCTGTTTCAGCCCCTGTTTCCTACTCTGGGAATAGCCCAAGTGAACTGATGTCATCTAGTCCATGATCGAACCGAAAGATTTCATCTAAAGGCCCAATTTCTCTTTCAGATGCTCCAACAGGTTCTTGGGGTTTACATGCCCCCGTTTCTCCAAACAAAATCAATTCCTACCCAAATTTGTAAGGGATGTCTTCCAATTTCAGATTCACTATTCTAAGGTCGATGCTTTTCAAAACCCCAAAAGGTTTATAGACAATGGGTCGAGAAGGTTCAGTAGTTTTACCTTCCATGAGGGCCGTTAGAAATTATGTAGGCGCAAACAGGGCTGTGGCTGTTTGCAAGGCTGTGCTCTGTGTCTAGTTGCCCTAAGTCGAGGTTGAGGAGCTCTCGGAGCTAATAAGAGACGCCATTTTTCAGAGGAAGGAGAGAGATTAGGGTTTCTTGAACAGAGTTTCAGAGCAAGAGAGTTTCGGTGGAGGTGAGAGATTGAGCAAGAGAGCTTTAAAGAGAGAGACATGCGAAATATTTAAAAGATTTTGCCCGTTTTGCAACAGGCTTTTGCATTTATTTAGGCCGCGCACGCCTCGGGAAGAGATTAGCAATTTTCAATTTGTTGCACATATTTGATAAACAAGAGGCGTACCTATTCGTGGTGCTTGTTCTTGAGGTTACTTGCTCGGTAACATGGGACAATAAGGGCAATCTCATTAGACCTCAACAAGTGTCAGCAGGTTGCAAACCTCACATATGCTAAACATAGCACAGAAGTTGATTGCAAACAAAAAATTTTAACATGTTGTACCCGTAACTTTTAAATGTTGCAAACAGGGTGAGAGAACAGGTTGGTCAGGTTGTTCTAATTAAGCCTAGTTCGAGTCTATTCCTTTCAAATTGTTCTCTACTCAATGCCTTGGTGAATATGTCAGCAATTTGATTTTCAGTGGCACAGAAATTCATTGAGATCACTCCTTTTTCAACATTGTCTCTTAAGAAATGATGACGAATGTCAATATGTTTTGTTCTTTTGTGTTGACATGGATTTTTGGCAATGTTAATTGCACTTGTATTGTCACAATAAATAGGAATGCATCCTATGTCAACACAAAAGTCCTTGAGTTGTTGTCTTATCCATAATAACTGAGCACAGCAAGATGCAGCTGCCACATATTCAGCTTCTGCTGTAGACAAGGCAACAGAGAGTTGTTTCTTGGTTGCCCAAGATACCAAACAAGGTCCAAGAAAGTGAGCCATACCTGAGGTGCTTTTTCTATCAACCAAGAAACCTGCATAATCAGCATCAGCATACCCAACAAGATCAAAGTTGCAACCTCTAGGATACCATAAGGCTAGATCAAGTGTATGTTTTAAGTATCTTAAAATCCTTTTTACAGCCTTAAGATGAGTTTCTTTAGGGTTAGACTGAAAACGTGCACATAGAGCAACACTGAAAATAATGTCAGGCCTACTAGCCGTCAAGTATAGGACTGACCCTATCATGCCCCTATAGGATTTCTCCTCAACTGAGGGACTACCATCATCCATTACCAGCCTGGTTGAGGGAGAGATGGGAGTATCAATGGGCTTGGCCGACTCTATCTTAAAGCGCTTAAGTAACTCTTTGATATACTTTTGTTGATGGAGCATGGTGTCGTTTGAAGTTTGCTTGATTTGCAAGCCTATAAAGAAATTAAGCTCACCCATCATGCTCATTTCAAACTCACTCCTTATCATTTTTGAAAATTCATTGCACAAATCATGATGAGTTGCACCAAATATGATGTCATCGACATATACTTGGACAATCAACAAATGTTCCCCCTTAGATTTTAGAAACAAGGTATTGTCTACCTTGCCTCTTGTAAAACCATTTTCTAATAAAAAGCTTGACAACCGCTCATACCAAGCTCTAGGGGCTTGTTTTAAACCATAAAGTGCTTTGTCAAGTTTGAAAACATGGTTAGGAAATTCATTACTTTCAAAACCAGGGGGTTGTTTGACATACACTTCTTCTTTGAGGTACCCATTTAAAAATGCACTTTTGACATCCATTTGATACAACTTGATCTCCATATGGGCTGCAAATACTATCAAGATTCGAATAGCCTCCATCCTTGCAACAAGTGCAAAGGTTTCTTCATAATCAATTCCCTCTTCTTGGTTGTAGCCTTGAACCACCAGCCGGGCCTTGTTTCTAGTGACTATTCTGCACTCATCCAGCTTGTTACGGAACACCCACTTGGTTCCAATGATTGTTCTATCCTCTGGCCGTGGCACAAGGTGCCATACCTTGTTCCTTTCGAACTGATGGAGTTCTTCTTGCATGGCTGTGACCCAATCTGAATCTGCAAGGGCTTCATTAATATTCTTAGGCTCAATTTTTGAGAGAAAAGCATAGAAAGCACAGAAATTTTTGAGTCTAGATCTAGTTTGAACTCCTGCATTAATATCAGACAAAATTTGATCAAGAGGATGTGAACTTTGGTATTTCCATGATCGTGGTGAAAGTGGGTTCACAGACTCGCTCTCCATCCTAGCTGGAATACTCGGTGAAATAGGTTCAGAACCTGTTCTCGAGCCTGTTTGGGAGCTTGTTCCTGGATTTATCCCTGAAGGATTCGGCTGGTGTTGTCCCGAACAGGGTTCCACCCTGTTTCCCCCTGTTTGGTTCACACCTTGCTTACCTTCCTGAAGAACAGCCTCAGACCTTGCTTCCTCCGATTGATCCTTACCTTGTTCACCTTGAAGCAGCACGTCTTTTCTAATAAGACCTAGTTCGAAGTCTTCTTCCTGTGCATCATTCTCGCTTAGAGAGTTAGTTTCATCAAAAAGCACATGCACACTTTCCTCAACACACAAGGTTCTCTTATTAAACACTTTGTATGCCTTACTATGCGAGGAGTAACCAAGGAATATTGCTTCATCACTCCTTGGATCAAATTTCCCTAAGGCATCCTTTCCATTATTATGCACAAAATATTTACAACCAAAAACTCTCAAATGCATAATATTAGGTTTTCTTCCCTTGAAAAGTTCATAAGGAGTTTTGTTAAGAATAGGTCTAATCATGTATCTATTTATAATGTAGCATGATGTATTCAAAGCTTCAGCCCAAAAGTTTCTAGAAAGACCACTAGCAACAAGCATTGCTCTAGTCATGTCCTCTAGAATGCGATTTTTGCGTTCTACCACCCCGTTCTGTTGGGGTGTTCTTGGAGCTGAAAAGTTATGATCAACACCATGCTCATTACAATAATCAATAAAGCTCGAATTTTCAAATTCTGTCCCATGGTCAGACCTTAAGCATACCAAGGAATGTCCTACTCTCTTTTCAATCTTTTTAATGAAAGCAAGAAATTTTTCAAAGTTTCATCTTTAGAAGCCAAAAACAAAGTCCAAGTGAAACGAGAGTAGTCATCCACTATCACAAGCACATACCTCTTGCCACCTCGGCTCATGATCCTCATTGGACCACATAGATCCATATGTATCAATTCAAGAGGTTGAGTAGTGCTTACACATTTTTTAGATTTAAATGAATTTTTGACTTGTTTGCCTTTGGCACATACATCACATACCTTGTCATCATTGAATTTGATGGAAGGTAAGCCTACCACTAAGTCTTTGGTTACAAGTTTGTTCAAAAGTGAGTGGCTTGCATGACCTAGCCTTTTGTGCCAAAGCATAACATCATCATTTAGGGCACTCAAACAAGTCAAATTATTTTGGGGAAGAGTGGAGATACACACTTTATAAACATTCTTGTGTCGCTTCCCCCTCAACACAACATCTCCTGTGTTCATATTCACAACCAAGCAACGTGTTGGTGAGAACACTACTAGGTTGTCTTTGTCGCACAGTTGGGACACACTTAGCAAGTTGTGTTTTAATCCATCCACAAAATAAACATTGTCAATTGAATGGGAGAGTGACTCACCTATCTTACCTATGTCGACAATTGTCCCGGATTTGCCGTTTTCAAATGCCACACTCCCACCTTCTGAAGCTGTAAGTGAGAGAAAATTGGATCTTTCACCAGTCATATGCCTCGAACACCCACTGTCAACATACCATAGCTGCTTGTTCCCTAGACTATTCCCTGCACTGTTTGCTGGGTTGTTCTCTCTCACTTCAGCCTGCAAAACAAATCAAGGGTTAGTTTTGGGAACCCAGATCCACTTGGGTCCCATTCCTTTAGAGGTACAAATCTCATCTTTCCTAACCCATATTTGTTTTACATACACTGAGTTCCTTTTAATGGCATACTTTCTTGAGGGACAAGTATAACGGTAATGACCCGTTTTACCACAGTGATAACATACAATATTCTCAGATAATCCTACATATTTTCTATTCACTGGGTAGGTCATCTTAGGCACAAAACCTAGTCCTCTTCTATTTCGACTATGATGGGTGTTTAACCATTCAAGTGCTTGTGAGGACCTGTTCCAGAGCTTGTTTGTGGCAAGGTCTGATTCCATTTGTTTCATTTTCTCAAGCAAGTTTTTATTTTCTACAAGCAAGGACTCGACCTTACCTTTTAAGTCATGGGATTCTTTTTCCAGCTCAGTTAATTTAGTGGAACAAGTCTCTTCTTTCATGAGTAGAGTTTCTTTAAGCACATTGATGTTTTCATGCAAGGCAGGAGTTTCTTTGTCAACTTCAAGTTTTTCCAATTTAAGGGTTTCATTTTCAAGTTCTAGATCTCGAACATCCCTTTTTAATTCAGCACATATATCTATTATAGTGTACACTAATTCCTCAAGAGTTGATTTATTTAGACCACGTACCTTGTTCTTGAGTTGAGTCAGACTATCTGTTGATCCATCATCTGAATCAGTGTCACTTCTTGCCATGAGTGCTACATCAGCTTCCCCAGCTTCAGACCCTTCCTCATCCTCGCTTGAGTCTCCCCAGGCCGCGAGCATAGCTTTTGAGAACCTTTTCGCTGAGCTGCTTACACCCTGTTTCCTCCCCTGTTTTCTAGGGTGTTCGGGTTCTTGTTCTTCCTTATGCAGTGAGCAGTTTCTCACAATATGGTCCAGTTTGCCATACTTGAAACACCCGGAGAACTGTTCCCGAGAGGTGTTCCTGGCCTTGCTGAAGTCCTTCCTTTTGCTATTTTCTTTGACTTTCTTGAAGAACTTCTTGAACTTTTGAGTGATCATGGCAATCTCCTCCTCATTAGAATCAGAATCATCTTCTAAGGCCTTTAGTGCAAGACCTCGATCTCTCTTTGTCTCATCTTTCTGTTGAGAATTTTTCCTAAGTTCATACGTTTGGAGGTTGCCAATCAGCTCATCTAGGGTGATCTTGTTCATGTCTTTAGCTTCTTGGATGGTCGTTACTTTCGCTTCCCAAGAATGAGGTAAAATTCTTAGGATCTTCCTCACCAATTCTTCGATGGTGAAGGATTTTCCTAAGGATTTTAGCTCATTCGTCATGTGAGTGAAGCGAGTGTACATGTCCATCACACTTTCACGATCACCCATCTCAAATAGCTCATATTTTCTCATAAGCAATTCAATCCAGGATTGCTTTACTTGATTGGTCCCTTCGTGAGCTACTTGCAAGGCATCCCAGATTTCTTTGGCTGACTCACATTCAGATATGCGAGTATATTCATCAGGGCCTAGGCCAAAATATAGAAGTTTCTTGGCTTTGGCATTCTTCTCCATCATTTTGTAATCTTCAGTATTGAATTCTTTAGGCTCCTTGGGGATTGACTTTCCATCTTCAGTTATTTTCTTTGGGATGAGTGGTCCATTCTTGATGAGCATCCACAACTCATAGTCCTCGGCTTGGATGTAGTTTTCCATCCTATTTTTCCACCAACCATAGTGTTGGCCGTTGAAGTATGGTGGTCGAGTTATGGATTGACCTTCAAGCATGCCTTGTGGGGTACTCATCTTCAAGGATCTCTCAAGGTGTTAGCCTTTCAAAGGAGAACCTGCTCTGATACCACTTGTTGATTTAGAGAGTACACAACCACAAGAGGGGGGTGAATTGTGGTGTCTGATTTTCACAAGTTGCTGGCAAACAGTCTTAGACCCTGTTCGCACAGGTTGTTCCTGAGATAAGCAAAAGCGAAAATCCAACAAAATTGAATGCGGAAATAATGGACACAGGATTTTTACGTGGAAAACACCTCTAGCCCAACTGAGGTGAAAAACCACGACCTACCTCGTGTAGGATTTAAACACTTCACTAAACGGGCTAATCACGTTACAATAGTAACACACCTTGTTACAAATTGCAACCACGTAACCGTCTTCCCTAAGACAGGTTACCCCACGTCCAAAATCCCCTTGATTTAGACACACACTCAACTCACTTTTGTGAAAGAAGAGTATAAAGAAAAACACCCTATTACAATGCTTCTCAACTAAGCTAATATAGGGTACAATGAAATCCTAGTATGCCAACTTTGAAAGCTCAAATAACTCACTCACTAGACACGGTCTTCTTTTCAAACTTTTAAGCACATGAACACTGAATTTTTCTTTTTAAAAACCGATGCTTCTATCGTTCTAAGAAGCGACTTTATATAGTGCTTGGAAAAACAATTCCTTAAATTTTTGGAAACTAAAATCCCTAAAGAATATAGAATTCTTTAGCCACAAGGGATGAGAAAACATGAGCTGGAAACACTTCCTAAACTGTGTACATAAGGCGGTAATTCTCAGCAACTAGCCCATGTTTTTCTCAACAACCTTATCCACTTGCCAAAAATTGGATATTCTTTTTATTCAAAAAAGATTTTGCAAATCCCCTTAGATTTTAATAACCGTTTTTAGGATAAGGGGTAAGATACTCCATAAAAAATCTTTCTTGCAAATCCTTGAAGAAGCTGCTCAAAATCCAAAAGATAAAAATCGTGCAAAACAGTTTTTCGCAGCTTATTCTGGAAACACCCTGATCACCCTGTTTCCAGGATTGTTCTGAAGGGTGATCCGAAATATTTACCAAAAGAAAACAAAACCGTTTCAAGTAAGTGGTAAGTTAAGAGTTTCTGATTGGCATATTAACAAGAGTCTAAAAATATAAAACTAAATTAAATCAAGACATCTTGTTGTAACCACTAGTCATCTTGTAGAGAGACGAATCTGCTGCAAACACTTCACAGAACCTGTTCCTCACGGCTGCACTTATATCCTATGCTTCAAACACTTCACAGGACATGTTTCAAACACCTTACAGAGCCTGTTTCTCATGGTTGTTCTTACATCGTTGACTTGAGTACCTGTTCTTGATAAACCATTAGTCAAGCAGTTTTAATATATTGAAAAACAGCAGTGAGACCCTGTTGGTAAAGCCTGTTTGGAACAACAACACAACTACAACACTTGGATTTGTTATCATCAAAACCTTATACATTCTAACAGCATCAGTGGGGTACCTGGTGTGGAAGGGAAGGGTAGCCCCTGTGCTGGTGTGGGCAGGGAGGGTGGCCCCTGTGCTGGTGCTGGGGCTACAGGTGGGGAGGCGCCTGATGTAGTGGAAAAACGTACTGTAAAGTTTCCATAATAATTCCCCTCAACTCAAACTCTTCTCCCAACAACAACTCGGTAGTGATAGTCGTCCATGCCCCCTGGGCCTGAAACCTCGGCTCGTCCAAGCCTGGGTTCCCTGTTATCATAAAGTCATGATAATGATGCCTAAACTCCACCCACGGGCCAACCAGGGGTAAGGACCAAAGCAATCTCTGTGCACGGACCGTAATACTGCGAAACTCAGAGTAAGGGTCCTGTGCATATGCCTCTATACTAGCATGTAGCAGCATAATGTGAGCAATCATAGATCCACCCGGCAACATATTAACGCCATAAGGGTCCATCTAAAAAACAAAACACATATATGATAGGCATACATATCCATAAATAAGGAACATGCAAATGGAAGCAACTCTAATATCATTACTACACTCCTAATATCACTCTAGTAGTATACGATAGCCCCCTCAGAACAGCCATTCTCGCCCTATGATTTCTAACTCTACCTTCCTCAAGACAATCTTAACCTGGCTCTGATACCAAATCTATAACGCCCCAAAAAGTACAAGATTCATTACTTGCATTCACTTGCTTAAGCAAAATAAATACTTGGCGGAAAATTAATTGTGAGACCCGCATTTCTATCGTACTTGCTTATCGAATATCATGCTTGTTGGGTTGGAAAATTTTATTTTAATATCTGCAAGCCTACAACTGCCATATCGCCCAAGTTATCGATCTATTCAACTTTAGATCCCCAAAAATAAATTTCCTAAAGTTGTGTGACAAGGCAAGCCTTCGATTCCTTGAACTCCAACAAAAGCAATTCCCAAATACGATCAGATTGTTGAACCCTGGTAATAGTTCTATAATTTGCTAAATCGATCCTTAATATAATCAAAGGGCCAGTAAGCTGACCAACGATTATTTTTAAGAACTCGGTTTATGATTAGAGGCCTGGGTATTCGATTATTAATACAATAGGTTGAAGTTTTACGGCAGATTTGAGTCAAAAAAAAAGGAAGGGGTTGAAATTAAAACCACACGCCTGAACCCCCCCATGCCTCCTTCTTCTTCCTCGCGTGGCCCGACCCCTTCCCCCCTTCTCTCTTTGTCGTTCTTCTGCTTCCTCACTGCACGCCTGCCATCTCCTCTTTGTCCTCGCTGCTACGCCACGCCTGACCGGACCTAAGCGACGCCACCGATGCCGGCGTTTCCCCAACCGCCCGTGGCCGAACCATCTCGGCGCAGAACCGGCGAACACCCAGTAAATTGGTGCATGCAAGGTGAACTCGAACCTGTTCTTCTTCTATAAATTCAATCCTCATCTAAAATTCATCCGAATCATGCTTAATTTCTCAGAAAAATTGAGTTAGGGTTTTGGGGTTCGGTCTTGGTCGAACCTCATGCGAAGTCAGCGGACCTTCTGGGTGTGTGGAGTCCGATTTTTGACTTCTATCCAGCCAATTCTCACGCATATAGCTTGAATTCGAGGTGGGTAAACCTTTAATCCCTCCTATTTTAAGGATTTCGAATAATAGTTATATGAATCGGTTTACTGAATTGGTATTGGATTGTTGTTGTATGAATTCAATTGTATGTGTGGACAACAAATGAAATTAAACACTGCTATGCTAGGGCAGAACCAATATATTCTTGAAAGGTTGTTACATGCTTTAAAATGGAGTTTTCGATGAATCTAGCTTACATTATTGCTAATCATAGCATTTAAATTAGAAACGAAGTTGTTTTTATGATTTAGCAACCCTATTACGTTTATACGAAGCTTTCAAGTTAGAATCAAAGTCGTTTTATGATTAGGCAACCTTATTATGTTTATAAAGAGCCTTTTTAGTTAAAGACGAAGTCGCTTTACGAATTTGTAAGCTTATTGTGTTTATGCGAAGCATTCAAGTTAGAAACTAAGTCGCTTTACGATTTAGTAAACGTATTACATTTATAAGAAACTTTTAAGTTTAAAGTGAAGTCGTTCTACAAGTTAATAAACGTATTACGTTTATGCGAAGCTTTTAAGTCAATAATGGAGTCGTTTTACAAACTAGCAAACGTTTTACGTCTATAGGAAGTTCTTAAGTTAAAAACGAGGTCATTTTGCAAGTTAGTAGCGTAATACGTTTATATGAAGCTTTGAAGTTAGGAACGAAATCGTTTTAAGACTTAACAAGCTTATTACGTTTTAAGAAGCTTCGAAGTTGTAAAGGAAGTCGATTTATGTGTTAATAGACTTATAACGTTTATGAGAAGCCTAAAGCTTCGAACTTAGTTTGAATTAAGCATTAACTAAACACGTTATGTTTCAAACGAGTTGCGATTTACGATTTAGCATACATATTACATTTCAAGGAGGCTTTTAGCTAAAAAGCGAAGTCGTTTTATGAGTTAGCAATCGTTTTACGTTATTACGAAGTTTTTGAGTTGAAAACGAGATCGTTTTACGATTTAGCAGCCCTATTATATTTATACGAAGCATTTAAGTTGGAATAAAGTCGTTTTACGATTTAATAAACCCTTCTATGTTTGTAAGAAGTTTTTAAGTTACTTATGAAACCGATTTACGTGTTAACAGATCTTATTTTATTTATAAGAAGCTTGTAAGTTCAGGACGAAGTCGTTTTACAAACTAACATACGTATTACGTTATTAAGAAGCTTTTAAGTTGAAAACGAAATCGTTTTACGGTTTAGTAAACTTATTGCGTTCATACGAAGCATTCGAGTTAGAAAATAAGTCGTTTTACGATTTGGTAAACGTGTTACCTTTATAAGAAACCTTTAAGTTTAAAGTAAAGTCGTTTTAAGTATTAACCAACTTATTGCCCTTATAAGAAGCTTTTAAGTCTAAAAGGAGATCGTTTTACGAGTTAATTAACGTATTACGTTTATACGAAACTTCTAAATTAGAAACGAAGTCGTTTTACGAATTCGTAAACGTATTTTACAAGTTTGTTTATACGTTAGCAAATTTAATTCGATTATGAAAAGCTTTTAAACCATTCACGAAATCGATTTATGAGATTAGTAAACTTGGCTTGTATCATGTTCATCGCTTGTGTTTGAAGGATTACAATGAGCGTTAAAAGGGCAACTGAAGGTGATTATTTACGAATCCTAGCTTTCAAGTGCACGCTAGTAACTACCAAGTTTTGAATCGTGAGTTAGTACACTCACCATATTTCTAAGAGGCCTTTCTTGTTATTTGCCTAAAGCTAAAGTCGTAAGGAAATTATGTTTTCATGCTTTAAGTTCATAAAACTTGTATATGAATACGTATAAGGATGTTTGTCTACGAAGTATGTATGTATATTATGTTTTTATGTTTTAAGTTCATAAAACCTATATATGAATACGTATAAGCATGTTTATCTACTAAGTATGTATGTATATGAATTTCATAAGTTCCTAAGACGTATATATGAACCAATATGAGTATGTATGTGAACGTATGGTTATGCTTATGTCTATGTGTACGTAGAGGAGCTACTCTAGAAACTTTAAGCTTAAGTATGAGACCCAAGGATGGTGGCTTAGTTCCCGCCTGGTATCACATATGTTACGTATGATAGATTCAGGGATGGTGGTTTGATTCCCGCCTGAACTCTAAATATGAAATTACGTCTCAGCATAGTATGATGTCTGTCCGAATAGGCGTATGTTGCCGCTCGAGTTTGGCCGACTCGGGATGGCAGTAACAAAGTACCTCTAAAAGTATAGTCTCCTCATCTACGTGATTATGTTACTATGTATGATTTCTGGTAAGTGAAACTTATGCGTAAAACCCCTTTTATGCTATGTTTCCGGGTTTGCGTAACTTTATTATGTTAAGTCAACGCATTATGGTTTTTTCTAAAAGTTGAGCCTTTGGTTTGATCATTCCCTCACTCGGTTTATGGTTCGAATGTGATGTATTATGTGAAAGCTCTTCAACTAAAATGAATTACGAAAGGCTTGCGTAAGTTAATATGTGTAAGTACGTTTTGGGAGAGAGGGTTTACTCATTGAGCAGTGGTTGCTCATCCCCATTACTTTTCCCCTTTTTCCCCAGATCTACAGGTATGTGACTGATGCGTGGAGTACAGCAAGGATGAACTTGCTTGGTTTGATTGTGACGTAATTATGTAATATTGAATAAGTTGTAAGGTTATGTAATTATTTAACTTCTTGTAAAGTGTATGAAAAATAGAAAGTTCTGTATACTACGGGCGTGTGGCCCGTAGAGTTGTGAACTCCGACGTGTAGCCGTTGAGATGTTGGTGTTATATAGTACCATTATGTATTGCAGGATTATTATGTAAGGCTTTAAGCCTGGGAAATGGTCAGTTTTTAGGGGAAACTCTGGCCATTTTGCCCCAGAAATTAAGAAAATTCTAGCATTTCTAGCCCTAGGGTTAAACTCAAGGCCCAATTAGGTTATAATGGCTTAGGTTTTAAACTTTGAGTCTCTCTCTTATATTATGTTTTAAATAGGTTTAAGCAAGTTGCCTTAACAGTCTTTCCCCAGGGGAAGGCTGTGGCGTGTAACACGATCCGCCTAAGGTCGGGGGTGTTACATTTGATGGTATCAGAGCCAGGTTGGGTTTATAAAATGATGAGAGAAAATGAGATTTGACTCGCCGATATGTTTTTAAGTGTTAGTAATTATATGTTATGTGCTACGTGTTATGTGCTATGCGATGTATGTTGTATATTAAGTGTTAAGTGTTAAGTATTTAATTGTTGTAAGCTTACTAGGAGGAGGTTGATGGAAATTCCTCTATAAGTAGTATATGTATATGGTGCACATAAGTGACCTGGAGTCTTATTACGAGTGCAGGAGTTAAGATAGTATACGATATGTCGGAAGAGAGGCAAAATCCTCCTCCACCTTCGCCTCCAAATGATGGGATGGAGATGCTCATTAAATTTTTGAAGCTTAAGCCACCTACGTTTGACAGAGCACCAGATCCAATTCAGTATGAGCACTGGAAGAGGAAGATTGAGGGATTGTTTGAGGTTATGGAGTGTCCTACTAATTATAAGGTGAAGTTCGCAGCTCACTTATTTGAGAAAGATGCTAGCGTTTGGTGGGATACGGTTAAGCCAAAAGAAGGCGAACAACCACTAATGTGGGCAGAGTTTAAGGGGTTATTAGATGAAAAATACTATCCTAAGGAGGTAAAATGGGCTAAGGAGCAGGAATATTTAGACCTAAAGCAAGGAAAAATGCCAGTTATTGAGTATATGTCTAAGTTTAATGAATTAAGTAGGTTTGCTCCTCATCAAGTGGCAAATGAGGCAATGAAAATGGAAGGCCTCAAATCCAAGTTAAAAACAAACATCACTACACTAACATTCCCAAATCTCCAAACAATGTACCAAAAAGCTATCAAAGTGGAGCGTGTTATAGAGGAGTCTGAGGCATCTGAGATGGCTATGCAATAAAAAGGGAAGCGCGAAGTTGAGAGCTTACAAGGAGAGGTGCGTGGAAATGGGAGAAAGTCTAATTCCAATCGACGGCCTGAAAGGAACCGCCCTCCATATGAGCCAAGGCCTCGATGTGATACATGTGGCAAGCTCCACAATGGGCCCTGTGCAAGGTTAACTGGGGCATGCTTTGGGTGTGGGGAGATTGGGCATTACCAAAACCAATGTCTAAAGAAAGTACAGGAAAACATGCAAGCCAATCAAAGGACTGAGCCAGTAAGTAGGCAAGGCGGCAACAATCTCCAAGCAAAGAAATGACTCCACCAATCTCACAGCTCCATGACGTGAATGAAAGTCGGTAAGAAATCTTTCTTTTAAGTACTTCCTTTTATATAAGTACATATGGATTTATTTCCCATCATGAGACCAAAGCGTATAAGTTTCGAGGACGAAACTTTTTATAAGTGGGGGAGAAATGTGAGACCCGCATTTCTATCGTACTTGCATATCGAATATCATGCCTGTTGGGTTGGAAAATTTTATTTTAATATCCGCAAACCTACAACTGCCATATCGCCCAAGTTATCGATCTATTCAACTTTAGATCCCCAAAAATAAATTTCCTAAAGTTGTGTGACAAGGCAAGCCTTCGATTCCTTAAACTCCAACAAAAGCAATTCCCAAATACGATCAGATTGTTGAACCCTGGTAATAGTTCTATAATTTACTAAATCGATCCTTAATATAATCAAAGGGCCAGTAAGCTGACCAACGATTATATTTAGGAACTCGGTTTAAGATAAGAGGCCCGGGTGTTCGATTATTAATACAATAGGTTGAAGTTTTGCGGTAGATTTGAGTCAAAAAAAAAAGGGGGGAAGGGGTTGAAATTAAAACCACATGCCTGAACCCCCCCGTGCCTCCTTCTTCTTCCTCGCGTGGCCCGACCCCTTCCCCCCTTCTCTCTCTATCGTTCTTCTGCTTCCTCACTACACGCCTGCCATCTCCTCTTTGTCCTCGCTGCTACGCCACGCCTGACCGGACCCAAGCGACGCCACCGGCGCCGGCGTCTCCCCCCCTCGCCCGTGGCCGAACCATCTCGGCGCAGAACCGGCGAACACCCGGTAAATTGGTGCATGCAAGGTGAACTCGAACCTGTTCTTATTCTATAAATTCAATCCTCATCTAAAATCCATCTGAATCATTCTTAATTTCTCAGAAAAATTGAGTTAGGGTTTTAGGGTTCGGTGGTGGTCGAACCTCACTCGAAGTCAGCGGACCATCTGGGTGTGTGGAGTCCGATTTTTGACTTCTATCCAGCCAATTCTCACGCATATAGCTTGAATTCGAGATGGGTAAACCTTTAATCCCTCCTATTTTAAGGATTTCGAATAATAGTTATATGAATCAGTTTACTGAATTGGTAGATTGGATTATTGTTGTATGAATTCGATTGTATGTGTGGACAACAAATGAAATTAAACATTGCTATGCTAAGGCAGAACCAATATATTCTTGAAAGGTTGTTAGATGCTTTAAGATGGAGTTTTCGATGAATCTAGCTTACATTATTGCTAATCATAGCATTTAAGTTAGAAACGAAGTTGTTTTTATGATTTAGCAACCCTATTACGTTTATACGAAGCTTTCAAGTTAGAATCAAAGTTGTTTTATGATTAGGCAACCTTATTATGTTTATAAAGAGCCTTTTTAGTTAAAGACGAAGTCGCTTTACGAATTAGTAAGCTTATTGTGTTTATGCGAAGCATTCAAGTTAGAAACTAAGTCGCTTTACGATTTAGTAAACGTATTACGTTTATAAGAAACTTTTAAGTTTAAAGTGAAGTCGTTCTACAAGTTAATAAACGTATTACGTTTATACGAAGCTTTTAAGTCAATAATGGAGTCGTTTTACAAACTAGCAAACGTTTTACGTCTATAGGAAGTTCTTAAGTTAAAAACGAGGTCATTTTGCAAGTTAGTAGACGTAATACGTTTATATGAAGCTTTGAAGTTAGGAATGAAATCGTTTTAAGACTTAACAAGCTTATTACGTTTTAAGAAGCTTCGAAGTTGCAAAGGAAGTCGATTTATGTGTTAATAGACTTATAACGTTTATGAGAAGCCTTAAGCTTCGAACTTAGTTTGAATTAAGCATTAACTAAACACGTTATGTTTCAAACGAGTTGCGATTTACGATTTAGCATACATATTACATTTCAAGGAGGCTTTTAGCTAAAAAGCGAAGTCGTTTTATGAGTTAGCAATCGTTTTACGTTATTAAGAAGTTTTTGAGTTGAAAACGAGATCGTTTTACGATTTAGCAACCCTATTATATTTATACGAAGCATTTAAGTTGGAATTAAGTCGTTTTACGATTTAATAAACCCTTCTATGTTTGTAAGAAGTTTTTAAGTTACTTACGAAACCGATTTACGTGTTAACAGATCTTATTTCATTTATAAGAAGCTTGTAAGTTCAGGACGAAGTTGTTTTACAAACTAACATACGTATTACGTTATTAAGAAGCTTTTAAGTTGAAAACGAAATCGCTTTACGGTTTAGTAAACTTGCGTTCATATGAAGCATTCGAGTTAGAAAATAAGTCGTTTTACGATTTGGTAAACGTGTTACCTTTATAAGAAACCTTTGAGTTTAAAGTAAAGTCGTTTTAAGTATTAACCAACTTATTGCCCTTATAAGAAGCTTTTAAGTCTAAAAGGAGATCGTTTTACGAGTTAATTAACGTATTACGTTTATACAAAACTTCTAAATTAGAAACGAAGTCGTTTTACGAATTCAAAAACGTATTTTACAAGTTCGTTTATACGTTAGCAAATTTAATTCGATTATGAAAAGCTTTTAAACCATTCACGAAATCGATTTATGAGATTAGTAAACTTGGCTTGTATCATGTTCATCGCTTGTGTTTGAAGGATTACAATAAGCGTTAAAAGGGCAACTGAAGGTGATTATTTACGAATCCTAGCTTTCAAGTACACGCTAGTAACTACCAAGTTTTGAATCGTGAGTTAGTACACTCACCATGTTTCTAAGAGGCCTTTCTTGTTATTTGCCTAAAGCTAAAGTCGTAAGGAAATTATGTTTTCATGTTTTAAGTTCATAAAACTATATATGAAAGTATGTATGTATAAGTATGTTTAAGCATCTACTAAGTATGTATGTATATGAATGTTCATAAGTTCCTAAGATATATATATGAACCAATATAAGTATGTATGTGAACGTGGTTATGTTTATGTCTATGTGTATGTAGAGGAGCTACTCTAGAAACTTTAAGCTTAAGTCTGAGACCCAGGGATGGTGGCTTAGTTCCCGCCTGGTATCACATATGTTACGTTATGATAGATTCAGGGATGGTGGTTTGATTCCCGCCTGAAGTCTAAGTATGAAATTACGTCTCAGCATAGTATGATGTCTGTCCGGATAGGCGTATGTTGCCGCTCGAGTTTGGCCGACTCGGGATGGCAGTAACAAAGTACCTCTAAGAGTATAGTCTCCTCATCTACATGATTATGTTACTATGTATGATTTCCGGTAAGTGAAACTTATGCGTAAAACCCCTTTTATGCTATGTTTCCGGGTTTGCGTAACTTTATTATGTTAAGTCAACGCATTATGGTTTCTTCTAAAAGTTAAGCTTTTGGTTTGATCATTCCCTCACTCGGTTTATGGTTCGAATGTGATGTATTATGTGAAAGCTCTTCAACTAAAATGAATTACGAAAGGCTTGCGTAAGTTAATATGTATTTTAAGTATGTTTTGGGAGAGAGGGTTTACTCACTGAGCGGTGGTTGCTCATCCCCATTACATTTCCCCTTTTCCCCCAGATCTGCAGGTATGTGACTGATGCGTGGAGTACAACAAGGATGGACTTGCTTGGTTTGACTGTGACGTAATTATGTAATATTGAATAAGTTGTAAGGTTATGTAATTATTTAACTTCTTGTAAAGTGTATGAAAAATAGAAAGCTCTGTACACTCCGGGCGTGTGGCCCGTAGAGTTGTGAACTCCGGCGTGTAGCCGTTGAGATGTTGGTGTTATATAGTACCATTATGTATTGCAGGGTTATTATGTAAGGCTTTAAGCCTGGGAAATGGTCAGTTTTTAGGGGAAACTCTGGCCGTTTTGCCCCAGATTTTAAGAAAATTCTAGCATTTCTAGCCCTAGGGTTAAACTCAAGGCCCAATTAGGTTATAGTGGCTTAAGTTTTAAACTTTGGGTCTCTCTCTTATGTTATGTTTTAAATAGGTTTAAGCAAGTTGCCTTAACAGTCTTTCCCCAGGGGAAGGCTGTGGCGTGTAACACGACCCGCCTGAGGTCGGGGTTGTTACATTAATCCTCAAAATCTACTTTTTACTAAGTATAATTAAGGCCTAACTAAGGATAATTAGCTAAACAAATAGGGACAAGTCTTAGTGGACCGAAATTGGCCTTAAACGGGCTCGGATTTAAAAACTAGCTACGCTTGCAAAAAAAATTTTTTTTTCCAACGCTCGAGGTTAAATGTTTGTGGTGTCATGAAAAATAATTAAATCACTGAATTCATGAATATCAAGACCTAATATCAGTCCCCAGAATTTGATAAGAACAAAAACCCGAATTGCAAGGTTAGGGCCCATTTAAATTCTCTCAATTGAAATAAAAAAGAAAACGATGATTTAAATGCGATGAAATTAATCACATGGATTAATGAAATGAATAAACATGATATAGTGTCAAACTATTACAGAGAGAGCGAGCGAGAGAGAGAGAAGAGAAATGTCAAAGTTCTCTTTAATGCGCAGGAACATATCTAGCAAGACATAGAACTTACCAAGGTAATTCCTCGTTGAAATAGAGCCTTATCATGTTTACCCTCATGAAAGGATTGTGAAAATCAACTCGATTAGAAACAGAGTAAGCGTGAAGGTAATTTACCACTTGCACCCTTTAGAACATTTAAATTTATATTTCCTAATGTTACCAAGATTTAACCAGTGACTGGAACTCTAAGGACCTAATTAATCGTTCACTGTTCAATGTTAAACGTTCAATGTTCATTGTTGATAGCATTTGCTTGTAGAATTTATAGGTTGGGCCCTTCCCGTTAAATGGGAAATACAAAGTTCATTTGTTCATTGATGTCGTGGTTACTATTCATAGATTCGGGTCCATGTCTCTGCCGAGAAATAGTTAATAATAATTCCTTAAACACTTTGCCCCTCGAAAGATATTTACAAAGCATAGTTTCAATATTGCGCACACTTACTGACTGTTTATGAAAATCACTTAATTGTAAAAGGGTAATGTACTGAGCTTTAGCTCATTTTTTCTATTGTTTTGTGTTTTTCAAACTATTTTAGGGAAGGAGAAGCAACTGATGGTTAAGTGGGAACCTATGGAAGCTAAGGGGCCAGGAGAAGTGGGCCAGAGTAGTAAATGTTAACTCCTTAGCCTAGCTAAACATTTTATGGGCCAGGAAGCTGGCTTATATTTAGTGTATTTAGGAAGGCTACAAGAAATGTAAGTCCATTTTGGAAATAGTTAAAATCATTGTGTGACACTTCATTTGTAATGTTTAATGAGAATCTGAGACCTTATTTGATGTGGACAATGTCGTTAGTGTTTGCTACTTATTTACTCGACTCTATTTCTTAATTATGACCTTATCATTACAGGACGGTGGTAATGCCCTAGCTTGATAGCGCATCCACCTGGCTCATAATGCTTGTTAGCACAGGCATTTAATAGGTAATTAAGTTGGGGTGTTATAGTAGTGGTCTCGGAGCAAGTTTAGATATTTGAATGATCAAATTAATGCCACCATTTACAGCCTAGACTACTCAGGCGTTAGGTGTGTGTAGGTAAAGGAGATAAAATTCATAAGAACGTGATTGGTTTATTGAGGAATTAAAATAAAAAAGAAAGCCCTAGGATTAACAAAGGGGTGCGAGATTCTATAAAATATACACAGACAAGTATGCATATCCCTATGTTAGAATGCTTATCTAATTCATATGTGCTTACTATGGGATTAATATGTGTGTTATGCTGGTGACAGATGGCAGGACAGAACCCTCCTGAAGTGGCACCCCCTGAGAACCCTTAAGGTCCCCCACTTATCTCATAGCCTCCTGAGGAAGAAGACCCATTTTCACCGTCACCACCTGCCCTAAAGCCAACAATTGATATAGAGGGCAATGAGACTAGCATATCTAACATCTGGACAGGGCATGACGGGTATGATATCCGGGACGGAGGAGATGATAAAAAATCTAGTGATTCGTATAGCGTAGTGAGTGTGATCAATATTCCCAAGCCCCCTGAGGTCATAGAAATAACTACTAAAGATACTGAGGAAAACTTTTGGAGCTCGGGGGCTAAAAGTGGTAACAGTAGTGACCAAGTCACCAACCGAGGGGATGGAACAAGAAGAGGAAGTGCAAAGAGTAGTTGGGAAGGCTACTGGGGTGGTAGATTAGGAAGTGTGTGTGGATATGTAAAAATATAAAAATGTAAGGTAGTATGTGGTTAACGAGCCCTTGGGGAGGAAGAAGGTCAGTAACGGTGTAGAATTTCTGGTTATAGGATTAGAGTAGTATCTAATCTAACTGCACCCACCCATTTATCTTTTTGTTGTGGGCCTTTTGTACATCTGCCCAGAGGACTACACTTCAGGTTGAGTTATATAATACATGTTTATGTTAATAAATCTACGTAGGTTTTACGTACACAAACACAGAAATTATTAACACCACTTATAAATGAAATATCTAACAACGGAATACATATAAAATAAGAAGGCCTGGTTAGTCGCACTTAGTTGGTCAGCACGCACAGTAGAGGTAACAAACTATGGCAGCACGAGAAGAGCAGCATACGAGTGAATAATGATAAAGAGAAAACATGATCATGTGACTGTAAGGGATATGAGTAAGTAAGAGCTTATATGCTTGCATATATGTTTGACAGAATTGCAGATCCAAACAACAGTGTTCTAGAGAAAACTACACAAGAGAACACTAAAGAAGCCGTGCCAGCTCACTCTGTCAATCAAAATTCCCCAGTAGTGAACCCTTAAAGGTGTTAGGAAGCCGTTAGTATACCCACTAATCCTGAAAATATTGAAGGTCAAAAGGGATTGTTGGATGACCTAGATCCTAAATTAACAGGAATGATTGTGGTTGAGTGACAATGCAGGTTAGGGGCTCGGAATGCAAAAAAGATGAAAAAGAAAATAATTTCTTTAGTAGGGTTACAAAATAGAATCCAAAAACATATGATGGCAAGGAAGACCTAGGGTTACTAGAAGAATAGATTAGAGAAATGGAAAAGATATTTGATGCTGTGAAAGTTCCTAATAATAGATGTGTGGTTGTTGGAATTACTAACTCTTAGGTACCAAAGTTCTGTGGTAACTACTTTTAGGCCCTTCTCTTTCTAAAACTAATTCTGGGGTACCTTATGTTTTCAAACAAATCTATTATTTGGTCCTTTTTCTTATTATTTTAGCCCCTGAATTGGGTTGAATATGCAAATATGCTATTCTTAGGGTCTAATTAAGAAATATGCTTGTTTTCAACGAGTAAACTTCTTATAACGACTTTACTAGTACTAGTTATCACAATCTACCACTTATGTCATAAATATTACAATTTCTATGGTTATAGGCCCACCATGCTTAGGAAAGTTATTAAAATTTAATTAGAGTGTTTTGACTGTTACCTGAACTTAGTCTGCGCTAGACTCCGGCATTCCTCTACCTTCCAGTTTACAGATATTGCTAATCTCAACCACACCTTCTTTAGATTAGGCACAACATAGGTCTATTTCATTTCCTACCTCAAACCGTAGTCACTAGTCAAGTTTTATATATTTTAAAGGATAGTGAGACTTTAATGTATAAATTATAATATTTAAGGCATAAGGTTCGATTGAATTATGTTCCTTACTAGGAAACTCCTTTTATTGAAAGTTTAAAAGTGGAAATATTAGAATGAAAAGATTGAAGAGGGACTTACACTACTAAGATCATGAGAGATGCTTGCTCATAGAGAAATGGAGAATCCTGACTTCTCTTTTGCAAGTATGCTTAAATGACCGTGTCCCTTCTCAACACTCGATATCTCCTTTTATAAAGGGGATAGGGTATATAGGATGCCCTAATGACTACATTACATGCTCATTTTACACATAGCTATAGTTGTATTCACATTACTATAGTAGACTACCTTATTCTGCAGACCCGACACTTGTCGAAATAGTGCAATAATGGAGCAACTATTTTTTAGAGTCTTTTAATGTTATTAAGACTAGTCATCATTATTGAGATTCTGCATGCCTTCATCTCTAATAATATCTTCCAGACCATCATTATCTAGGTAATCATCAAAATCTTCATGAAATTAACAATGCTTTGGATCCCGTTTCTCAAATAATTCACGAAGGTATTTCTTTCCTCTGCTAATAAGAATATTTTAGCTCCAACATCAAAGAGATAATCAAAGACATCATCTGAAGCCACTCCTTCTACCTTCACATATTCACTAAACTCATTGTAATAAGTGAAAGTAGTGTTTATGCAATGCATTAGAGTTTTTCCCATTCTATTAATTCCTAACTTTGGTGTTAAATGTTGTAAAAACCAATGGCTCTTACTAGCTAATTCTCATCACTCTAGAAACCATTCTTACCGTCGATCATTAGGGCTGTCGGTATTTGAACTAGATAATGAGCTAGTTTGGCTTTTCCATTTTTGTACTCGATTACTGTACAATGCACCTCCACACATAGGCATTTATCATACTGGATTTTTTTTAGACCATCATGAGATGTAAGAATCCAATGGATCCTTTCAAACATGCATTGCTGAAATTTAGTTAGTCTTGAGAAAAATGGGAACTTCAAATTTGAGAATTCCATAAAGTAAACTACCATCCCATATTCTGAGGCTTTAATGATAGGGTCATTTAGAGAGATTGAATTTGGTGGGAAATTAACACCACCAACTCCAGACTTATCGGGAAAATAGACCATAGTACTCCATGATTCTCAAATATCACGGGAATAATCATGATAATAGTCGATGCAAGCTGCGTACCACTCATTGAACCATTTTTCTTACACATGGGAACTTATTTTTTCTTGGATATCATGAGGACACCTTGGGTAGTTAATTTGTAACTCTAGAAGGGAAAATCTTTAGGTTATTAGGTAGGTAGAAGATGGCAGGCCAAAACGTAATCTTCTTTTTTATATGGAATTCCAAATTATCTATAAGGACTTTACTAGAAGGAGGCCTGTTCTAGTAGTGATGACATTTCATATTGGATTTCCTCCTTTTTCAATAGGAGTTCTACTATGATGATCACCATTGGCTAGTTCTAGGGTTAAACTATCTACTAGAGAGTTCTTCGATCCCTATATATGTTCAATAGAGAAGGAAACTGGTTAAGCCATAATTGCCAACGCAGGAGTTGCCCTAGCGCTTGAATATTTGATAAATTCTTTTACGCAAAATCAAGTATTCCTTTGCAATCAATTCGAAAAAGAAAACATTTTTGGGCTAAAAAGATCACGAACTTCTCAATTCCCCTTATAACTACAAGGATTTCTTTTTCCATCATAAGATAGTTACATTCTGCCTTATTAAAACTTTCACTGCAATATTTGTAGAGTTTTTTTCCTTCTTCGATTGTGAGTACTGCACTCCAGTTCTCATTGTCGGCATTTGTCTCAAGATTTAAATCATCTCCTTCATTCGGTAAATTAAGAACATGAAGATTTTCACACCTTTTTGATGTTTTGAACAATTTTTGAATGCCTAGGGATCTATGTCCAACTTACTTCTTTCTTGAGTTCCTGTTGCAATGGCTTGCTTGGTTTAGCTAAATCTTTAATTAAATCTGAAGCATAGGTAAGGCAACCAAAAAACCTTTCTAACTGCTTCCTATCTTCAATCTTTTCAGAAAACTTTTTTATTTTTTCTAGAATATACTTTTGTACAATGACTTATCCAGCTTTTATTTCTAGCCCTAAAAACTCAATTTCTTATTCAGCATAAATGCACTTATTTTTACTAAGTATAATACCATAATCAATGCATCTTTGGGTGACTACTAGGACATCATCTTTATGTTATTCTATGGTCTTTAGAAAGATAAGGATATCATCGATGTAAACTAAACAATAATGATTAAGGTCTTTGGAGATGTTATCAATTCTTCTTTGGAATATTTGAAGTTCATTTTTAAGCCCAAATGACATTACTATTCATTCGTAATGTCCTTGTGGGGCACTAAAGTTGTTAAAGGAATGCTTTCCTCATTTATTTTGATATGCTAATATCTACTTTCGTAATCGATTTTTGGGAACCAAGAGGCTCCTTGAATTTTGTTTAAAATGACTGCTTTGTTAGGAATATAATAACCATCAAAGACAGTATTATTATTGAGCTTTCTATAATTGATTACTATTCTTGCTTTTCCTCTTTTTTTCTTCTGCATGATTTCATGCCATGAAAGCGGGACTGGTGTGAGGGCTCTTGCTAGTCCTGATTAATCCTTTATCCAGAAGTTCTTTGATTTGGTTATCAAATTCCTAGATATCCTGTTGTGTATACACCATTTGTTCGACCCAAATAATCATATTGGGATTTAACAAAGTAATCTTTGCAAATGCCTTATCTTTATCCCAAAATTTTGGAGGATTATCAGAGTTGAGTTCTTTACATAATTGCGCTTGTTGTTCAGTAATCTGATCTTTAATAGATAACTTATGTAATGAGATTGTTAGTACTGTCTCACGTTGTGCAGGCATTACGTTCTCACCATGCTGGCTGTGTGTGAACTTAATTTTTTAATGAGTGCAAGCCTTGCTTAATTTTTCAATAGTAATTGAGTGACCATTAATTATGAACCTTATTTGGTTTATGATTTGTCTGCATGGAGAATATAGTCTCTGAAAACTAGTTTCAATAATTATGTCATGAGATGGTTGATCAGTAGCACATAGAACTGCTATACTACATTGGATTCCTCCTAATTCTATGAATAACCCTTTAATGGCTTCATTATGGCTCATAATGCCATTATCTGTTATCCTTACTTGTAAAGGATTCTTGGCTTTTTACTGCACAATTCTGGAAATAACCATTTCTTTTTTCAAAGTATACAGAACAACCACCATCTATGTAGGTACACAATACATATTTATTATATCCCTCTAAACATAAGTTTAGTGGGATATAGATGCTATTAGGATTTGTATTGGAGATAGCATATCTCCATGATCATATTTTTGACTAATTCATCTTCATAAATTGGTTCACTAACAGTTCTTATTTTATATCCACTGACTTTTCTGTCTAGACTCATGCTTCGGTCAACACTATGTCTTGTGAGTTTAAAACTCATTCTACTTATTTCACTGGTCATACTAATTGGATCATCTTCATTGAGCTCTTCTTTAGCTGATGAAGAGCCTTCTCCCCATTCTGATCATGCACTCATGCTTCTCAATAATTAGGGTTTTATAATTATTTTACCATTATCATCAATTTTGATTATGATTTTCTTGTTGATTTTAGTGGGAATAGCAAAGTCAGATATCCACGATCTATCGATTTTTATCTCTTGTGGATTGGACTTTATCTTTTGAATCATTTGCATTGGGGTAGGCTTTTCAAATTTTTCTGCCTCTATCATTATTACCTTAGTTTTGGATCTATTGTATTATCTAATTTACAGATAATTTTCCAAAATATCCTCAATAGGTATCTTGTCTTTTAGACTCACAAAATATCTCGGTCCATAATTGAATCGTATCAACCCATTACATAAATTGGTCTTTATACTTTTGTTAATTTGATTGTTAGATTTGGTATACCTAATATCACAAAGCACAGAGATCAATATCTTTGCCATAATGAGATTAACTTCTCCTACGTCATAGTCATAATTTTTGATTTCTGGATCTCCTTCCATCATTTCACACACGTATTTGCTTTTTAATTGAAAGATTGATTTTCTATAGATCATTTCTTTCTGGATTACGGGAAGGATCCAATCTCCTTTGACTTCTTCGTTACCATTGTCTACAACAAACTCTTCTCATTGAAGATCACCAAGACTAATTGAGCTACTTTACATCCTATGACTTGTTTTTTCATACTCACTTTCTTCATATTCATTGTCCAATATAATTTCAACAATTCCTTTATTATTATTTAGGGTTAGGTCTAATGCCTCATCCTCACTAAGCTAACATAATCTAGGCTACCCAAGGTTTGAATAAGCATGTTATTCTTCCTATTTTCTCACTCATTAGCATAACGTCGTACTTTTATTGCATGCCTAACATTTGCAGTTGTTTTCCCATGCAGGGCAACAAGATGCTTTCCTAAAAATATGTGTTTCTTAGGACTTGGTTTGTTATAACATTTTCTTCTATATTTCTCTCATCTTTGCTTGTTAAAGCTCTTTTTCTTATAAAGTTTTCTTTTTTCTTCTTCTTCCAGGTTCCTTTCCTTATTGGTTGAGGAGAATCCCAGCAAGTTAGGAATTGCTTCTTAATTTTCTTTTGCTTTTAGAGATTAAGATATTGATCATTGACCCATTTTCTTAAATAACAGATTCTTGAGCTAAGAGTATCAATGGCATCTACTCTTAAAAGTCATGTAATGTATTTTTCATTAATCATGGAATTTATAGGATATAGCAATTTGTTATAGAACATACCAAGATTGGTTTCATTATACCCAATTTTATAATAATATTGACTAAATTTAGCAATATAATTTTTCAGATATCTCATATCCCATAATTCTATGTTAATATTCTTTCTCTATCATTCTCTTTTTTTTTTTCTGCAGAATCAAGTTTGGCTTCGATGAATTTGGTTTTGATTTCCTTGCATAAATTTTTCAACATAGTAGCTAGTGTTTCCATCATTCTTAATGCATTTTTATCATCTTCACTTAATGAATCATGCTAGTCAGCTACAGTCCCAAAAAAACTATGTTCAATATAGTTTAGGAAGTGTGCAGCAGTCCATATAGCGTTTAGGTTTAAGACACTATTCATGCATCTTTTTCAAGGTTCAAATATTTGTTCTCTATTATGAGCTCTATGCACCTTCTAAAAGAACCATCCCGCTGGAGTATAAGCCGAAATAGAGTTATACTTAAAGTCGCTGTTCCACTGTGTCTGATTTCATTAACCAACGAAAAATAGATTACGATAATTGCTTCTTCAGCTCCTTATTTTTAGTCTTAATTTTTGCTAATTTAGTTTTTAACTCTAAAACTATATTAATGTTATAGTTTAATTGAGGAGTTCCTGAAGTGGTTCCTTCTGGTGAGCAAACAATATATGAATAATTCAGAGCAGGGCAATTGGGTAATGATTCAAGCATTAAACATAATTAATTAGCTTAATTAATTATCTTAATAATCTTAATTCTTTTTTGTCACGTGGCTCTAATACCAGTTGAAAGAGGATCCCAAATATTGTTTACAAGAGAAATTACACACGCACAAAATAAAATTTTTACAAGGTTTTTAAGGATTTTGGTAAAATGTGCAAATATGAAAAGTTAGGGGCAACTTTTATAAATTAAAATAGTAGATTGGACATGAAAATGGTTCGCAGAAAAATTTGAGGGTCCTTCCTACTAGTTACCTCATAAGTCAAGTTATGTTATAATTACTTTTAAAAATTGAGGGTCCATAAAATGGTTTATAGTAAACTGAGGGTACCTCTGTGTAGTTTCTCTATGATTATTGGGGTCTTTTATCTTAATAGAAACCCTAACATCTAGTGGGGAATGGTGAAGAGCACCTTTCAAAGTCCTGAGGGCACTTAGGGTAAGTTCAGCAGGGCATTACAAGCAAAGTTCTATCCATTTCACTTGCACAAGGAGAAACAAATGGGGTTCTTAACCCTGAGATAGGATAACCTTTCAGTAATGGAGTATGAAGCGACTTTGCTAAAATCTCAAGGTTTACCTTAGAGTATGTACCCACAGATCGAATGAGGATGTTAAGATTTGAGGAAGGCCCGACACCTTATATTAGGAATCAATTGGCAGGACAGCCCGTACAAACAGGTCAAGAATTGTGTGAGCATGTTGTTGAGATCGAACGGGTGAAAACAAGTTGACAATGGCTAGTCAGGCCAATCCTAGGGAAAGATGGAATGAGAAAGGTTCTCAGGTTGAGGGATTTCCCCCAAAGAAGTCTTTTAATATGATACTAAAACCTCAAACCCTAGCACCTCCTAGAAAGTATTGTACCAAATGTGGTCATACAAATCACAATCCTTCATAACGTAGGGTTGGAACAAATCATTGTCTCCAATGTATTGATCTAAACCATCTGATTGCTAACTTTAGTGCTAGATCTACCCAGCCAGGCAAGGGTCTTCCTCCAACTCTTACGCACGGTAAGACCACTGTCCCTACGACCAGTCACTAGGTGGGCAAAGTGTATGTGATCAACAAGAAGCAAGCTGATGACTCAGGAGCGGTGGTGACTATTATGCTTACTTTCAATTCAACACCCCTTGTCATTTTATTTCATTATAGAGCGACACATTCATTTATTTTATCAAAAGCTGCATCTCAGATGGGGGTAGAATCACATAAGCACCCTATATATTTATATTTAAACTTGGGGCAAAAATGATAAAATGTAGTATTGTACACAAGAATTGCCAAATTACTCTAAGTTCAGAAGAGTTTGAGGGCAATTTGATATAATTAGATCTATCAGAATTTGATATAATTTTCGGTGATCGTATGCAGCTCTTTGAAAACAATACATAACCACAAGGTTCCATTCTTCTTCTTTACACTAGGCATCCCATGGTGGCACACTTGGATGGTTTGATAAATCTTTTCTGTGACAACTTCTTTAACTGAAACTTCAGTTCTTTAAGCTCAATTGGGGCCATACGATTTGGGGTTTTTGCGATAGGTTAGGCACCAGGGATTAATTCCGTCTCCAAATCAGTTTCTCTTAGGGGAAAAATCCCACTAGCTTTTCAGGAAAACATCTTTAAATTCACAAACTATAGGGATACCTTCTACTTGTTCTTCCTTAGGTTGATTGTTACTAGCATAACACCAATACAAAATATATCCACTAACATAAGAGCTCACCTATGTCCATAACAGAATTTAAAGGACAAGATTTTTCCTCTCTGTGACCATGAAATATATTTCTCTCCCTTGTTCATCTCGTGAAATAACCTTAGGGCCACCATAACGGTAACCCCAACTTCAACTCCACCATGATACTTCTATTTTGAGTCATTGCCACTCATTGCCGCCACCTTCTATTATTCTTGATTAATAACATGACTTAATTAAATAAATAACCATGATTTAGGGTTGGGCTATTACAGATTGGTTGTCGAGGCACAGAGCAAAGATGGATTACCAAAAACAAAGAGTGTCTTTGAAAGGAAATGGGCAAGGAAAGATGTATTTTTGGGGAAACAATAGCCCCAAGGAATGCCCTATGATATCTTTAATGCTATCTAGGAAAGAGGAAATAAAACTTAAAGATATTTCGGTAGTTAGAGAATTTTCGAATGTGTTCCCAGAAGAAATTCCCTGGTTGCCACACAAAAGAGAGATTCACTTTGAAATAGAATTGGAACCGGGAGCACGCCCTATCTCGAAGCCTCCATATAGGATGGCCGCAGTTGATTTAAAAGAATTGAAAGTGTAACTAGAAGACCAGTTACAAAGAGGTTATGTTAGACTAAGCGTATCCCCGTGGGGAGCGCCAGTACTATTTATGAAGATAAAGGATGGAACATTGAGATTGTGTATAGATTATATAGAACTGAATAGGATCACTATAAAGAATAAGTACCCATTGCCTATGATTGATGATTTATTTGATCAACTACAACGAATAGGAGTTTTCGTAAAGGTTGATCTTAGGTCGGTGTACCACTAATTAAGAATCAAATAGCAGGATATATCTAAGACGACATTCAGGACTCATTATGGTCATTATGAATTCACGGTGATCCCGTTTGAGCTAAGCAATGCCCCCACAGCTTTTATGGATTTGATGAATCGGGTATTTCAATCGTATTTGGATAAATTTATGGTTGTTTTCATTTATGATATCCTGAATTATTCTAAAACTACAGAGGAACATGCGGAGCATTTAAGGATCATGCTACAGACCATAAGGGATGTAATAGTCAAACCCTAAATTATGTTTATTTATTTAATAACCTCACATTAATGATTTTCTTATATTTATTTGTCGCATTTCATCATTTCGGTGGAAAAAAATATATAATAATTTCATTTGGGGCCTCACTTGGCAATTTAGGTTTTATTTATTTATTTAATTATTAACTAAAACTTTGGGGGATTTGATAGAAGCCCCTAACAAGTTTAATCTAAGTAATTTATTTTGTTTTCTGTAACATTACAGAAAATTTAATTTTGAGTTATTCAAAAACGTTATCGTTACGACGCATTTTATTTCCGAACCCAACTTATTTCGGTCCAATTTGAAGCCCAACAAGTTTGCAAATTAACGTAGCTAATTACCATGAGTTAAGCTTAACCATGGTTAGCTAAAGGTCATTTTTGAAGATAAAATTTTAGCCAAGTTTGTTAAATTAGTCAAAAAAATATAACCTAACCCAAAACCCATCTTCTCTCTCCTTTCTCCCTCTAACCACGCCAGCCCCCCCAGCTGTTCCTGGTGTAGGTCGACCAGTTTTCGACCAACTTGGGGCTACCTCCAAATGCCCCCCGACACCCTAGTATCACTAGCTATCATCCTCCATCCTCAAAGCCACCATACATCACCTCCACCTCTACTTTTTTTCAAGTTTAAAGTGAGTAACCCTAAGCTTGTTTTCTTTGGATTTTTGATTTTGATTCTTGTTTATGATCATTTGAGTTTTGATCATGTTCTTTGGATGGGGACAAGAGTTATTTTGATGTTTGTAATGGTTGATTGAGTTTGGAGCATGTTAGGGTAAGGCACATGCAGCTTAAGGTAGGAATTATGTTTTTCTTGGATTGTTTGAATTTGATTTAGTGGTTTTAATCTCTAATAATGTTTGTGAGGGTCTTTTTGGTGATTTTGGGATGAGATAGAGAAGAGGTAAGATTGTTACAAGCTAGGGTTTTGGCAAGTAATGCATGGTTTGAATTATTTTGGCATTAAGCATGTTATTTATGTATATTTAATTGAGAAATGAGTCCTTGATGCATATGATTATGAAGCAAAATTGAGTGTGGTGGTTTTGTATGGTAATGGGAAGGACCATAGTCTTGTTACAAGGTTTTAAGGAGTGATTTTAGACGAGGATTTGTGTGAAAAGAGAGAAGAAAGCAATGATAGTGAGGGCCAAAAAATGGCCGAAAATAGGGCAAGATTTGTCAATAAACTGGTAATGATTAGTCCTACTAAAAATTATGCTTTTTAGTGGGTAGATATATGAGTGAGCAAGCTTTCAAATTCCTTTTAAATTGCCTTAATCAGATGTCTGTGGAAAAAGTTATGGATGTTTTACTAGAACTGCGCAGTTAGACCAAAACTAGCACACCTGTGTTGTAGCCTCATTTTGGGAACCGTATTATGACAATCATATTTTGTGCGCTAAACAAACATTTTTTAGGACTTCTAAAGCTTTCTATCTTGAGTAATTAGGTCTCAAATGGAGTTCAGGAGGTTAGGTTATGAGTTATATATTCTAGCCCTAGTTATGCCTTTACTTTTGTTTTTACTAAAATTATTAATTATGAAAATAAATACATTTGCTGTTCCTATAACGATATTTTTGTATAGAATTAGGGCCTTAACTATCATTTCCTCTCCTTTTGTGCATAATCATGCTCAGTGACATTTCATTAAAAGTCCCAGGTACGAATTTATTAAAATTATAATATTGTGGTAAGTACATGAATGAATCAGTTTAATCAGTAGTTTATCACATAATTAGTGACCCCATCAGTTATCAGTTAGAGGGCATTACCCTTCCGTTACCTGCACGGCTTCAGGCCAGGTCCTCTGATCGGCTTGGCAGGTGTACACCTATTTTCAGATCATAACAGTTATTAGGGGTTCACTATCAGATAATAATTGACTATGCAGTTTTATATTCATCTCATTCCCTATTTTAAATTAAAATGAATTATAATGCGGGCCCAATTAGTTTTTTAATGTGCAATTAACAATACAAAATTGCATGTACTGAGCTTCAGCTCACAGTTTGAAATATTTTTATGTTCTGTTTTAGGGAAATGCTCAGTGAATCGCCCTCCGGCTAGCAGGCCGACTGAAGAAGATAAGTGAGCGGCAATGTCTAAAAGGAATAGTGGCGTTTTAGTGCTGAAATGTTTTGAGCACTGTATTTTGAGATAGTTTGATATTAGAATATATACTCTGCTAAGAGTTACTATGTTTTGATATAAACTATGAGATCATTAGTTACTGTTGATGTTGGTTTGATGGTTTGCCTTTACAAATATCGTGTGGTGGTAACGATGTTTAGCTTGGTTTTGTTTAATTATTTTTAAGTCAAGCCTTGTCCTTTTTAGATGGTGGTAACACCTCTGTCATTTGGTATATCACTACTAATTGATGATGTTAATTGATGAGAGCGTAAACAGTCAACTCAGGTCGAAGATAATGTGCTTTGAACAATATGATATGAATGATGTTAGCCTAGGGAATAAGTCCGGGCACTAGAAAACCCTAGAAGACCCTAATGAGGGTAATGGTTCAATATGTTATATGTTGCCATCCCGTGAGTAAGAGCTTAAGCATGAGCGTTAGGTCTCACTATGGGGTTTGAGAATAGATCTCACCCAATCAGCACCCTGTAATGATGGTATCGGAGCAAGGTCTTGCGATCGTAGGCTGCAGCCTGAGTCTTACATCTCATATAATTATCTAGGAACGTGTTCATAATGATGTGATTATGCCTCTTTTATGTGCAAATGTGAGTTATATGTGAATGTTAGCACATTTAGCTAGTTAGATTCGGCTTGAGTGAGCTGATTGTTTGGATGAACGAACCATTTACTAAGGTGTAGGCCGAGTGACTTGTATTCTCATGAATGAGTTAAATGTTAGCTCAATCAAAGTTGTTTCGCTCACATGCCTTGGTGATTTTAGTTGAAAGCTTAAAGAACATATGATTTGAATTCGAATGATTGGAAAAGCCTTAACTCTAAGCTTATCTGTGCCCCTAAAGTACTATTTGCTCCTCCGGCCCCATAATGGAGTGAGCAGATGTACTCAAAGGTTGGTAGAGAAAGAGTTAGAAGCAGTTAAACTATTTCCATTCGAAAACCTAAGGACGTTGAAAGTCAAAGTCTTCCGATTAGTGAGTTAGGATTGTACCTTCGCATTAGAAACCTATCTAATTGCTTGGTTGGGTCTTATTATTGCAACCAAAGACTCGCATTTGCTTTGTAACAATGCTTGGGTTAACCCTATGAGCTCAACTCTCTATGTGTAATCAAATGATTTTGAGTATCCACATGCCAAGGTGTATGCATTATTAGATGTATTAATGATGATTTGTTACAAGTGATTGGAGGCAGCTTTCTATGACTGAAAATCTCACTTGGTGATACCCCCTATATATGAATTTGGAATTGTAATAAATTAAATTAGAATTCAATATATTTGGATAGAAATTAAGGAAAAGTAGTGCATTTCTCTTGACCATTGTGTGAAAATTATCCTCATTATCTAGCGTGATGCTTGTTGTCACCTGTACAATGTTCTTTGTGTCCTATGTGAAATTGGTAGTGTCTTGGCTATGTCAAACCCCAGTACACCCAGAAAGAACAAGGTAGAAAGAACCTGATAGACTTTGGGATTGTTTTACCATCTCTATCACCCTGTCACCTCCTGGGAAAGGACCAATACTTTACCAATGTCTTCTTAAGCATTACCACCAAGTGCATGAGCCGGAATGCCCCATAGTAGAAGATAGAGCCCTCCATTCATATTAAGAGTCCTCGGATCTCCGCAATTAGCTTTTTGAGGAAAATGTGTTGAAAAACCTTAATGTAGATCCTTAAGAACAATAATGCCATTGTTCTTGCCCTTGTTAGTTGATTGATGGCCAACTCCAAACAATATGGACAAACCTCAAGGCATAACCTCGACCTTAGGTTTTAAATGAGGGTTGTATTCATGTATACCCACCTAGATGTCTTTTCGTGAGACACTACCATGAGTCTATGTGTTTTGAAGCATAGGCATAACGTTATGCAAAGTATAAAGGTCATGGGAGCCTATATAATTACTTGGGATCATTATACACGGTTATTCAAGTGTCTTGTGAATGATTGGCTCAGCAAATGCAGTAAATGCATATCTTGGTATTTGCTTGACTCAAGTTGGTTTAGTATGTGACTTGGTTATCCTGATGATTTAAGTTTTGTAATTCATAGGATAGCATGACCTTCGACTCAATGTCTGTATTCTGTGAATTCTATGATTCCCTGTTATAGCTAAGTAACTACATATGCCCATATTTGAAGCGTGATGGGATGACCCTAGAAACCTGCATTCACATATTTTTGCCCTTATATGTTTGATCAAAATAGTGTAGTGGAAGCATGTAGGTCCAAAAGCCACAGGCTCGTCTAGGCGCATATGCATTCATTTGTATGAATCTATGACTTAAGAGATGATCAGTCCCAAAATGGGGACTTTAGGGAAAGTCTCCCCACCATCAAAACCATCAACTTACATTCTTACATTAGCACCTTCTTCTCAAGTTGATCTTATCAACGTGTTATGCTAGTTCATGTAATTCATGGTTCTTAATCTTTAGTGCTCTGTTATAGACCCTACGTGATGTCAATGTAAATTTGAGTGTTACACCAAATTCCTTCATTGCCAATGTGGTAGCTTCCTGATCAATTGATTTTACCTTAAAATGATCTGAAATCTTCGTGCCTTTGAATGAACCTGACTAAGTTAACTGCCTTCATACGAACTTGACATGTTCTATATAAGCTACCATCAATGAAAGACCTAAAAATCAGCTAGGGTCGATGTATGAATATAGGAGTGTCAATGCATATGTTTCCCTCTTGTGAATTACTTGCTATATATGTGTTTAGATGAGTTCATGCTGCTTATAATCCTCGGGCCTGAGAATGCTGAGCTGTTAAGCCTATATGATGTCATTATACTAAAGATTATGCTATGTGATGCTACGTGATGCTTATGTGATGACCTTGTTGCTTTAACGTGTTATAAAAGTCTCGAGGTTAACCGTTTTGATTCTAAAGGTGATTTGAACTTATGTTTTAGAAAGAAACTGCCTGTATATAACTAAAAGATGTTAAGGCCCAATTGTCATACCATTAGATGCTCACTCATGGATGCACATACATGGAGTTATTAGTCATAATGCCGACAATGTATAGGAAATTGAAGGCATATGTTCCTTTTAAAACAAGCTTAACATGGTTTTCCACGCTAACTCATTTGCCCCTGTTTAATGTGATTTGCCCTCGGTGCCTAAATAGAGTGAGTAGATGCTTGAAGATGATTGGCAAGGAGGAGACTGGATACCATAAGCTTTTTTCTTTCGACTAAAAGGATGTGGTGGATTGCTAAATGGAACCTTTTTGGAATCTCACCATGTAGATCATAGGATATGTGAGTGTGTCTTGTGTTTGCTTAACTGCGAGCTTTAGAATTTCGAGGACGAAATTCTTTTAAGAGGGGAAGAATGTAACACCCGCGTTCCCTATTTTATGTTAAGCTGATTGTATTGCCTTTTTGAATCGTGAAATCATATTTTTATTAACTATATGAGTTAAATTATTACCGATGTGCTTATGTGAACGATAATTTTATGAAAAAGAATATTTTTGTCGCTATTAATATTATTATTACTAGTTCAAAAATGTGACGATGATTTTTAGTAAACGTTAATGCTGGTTATTAACGAGTACTAAATCGAATGGAAACCCGATTGCGATTAGGTTGTCAACCTTAGAAGTAGTTCGATATTTATTAAATCGAACCTAGATATATTTGGGAACGAGTAATCGACGAGAGATTGTATTATCGATTTAAGTATAGAATATAAAGTTCGAGGTTAGACTAGCGGTGTCAATTTGAGCAAGCTTGAGACCAAATAGAAAAAGAAAGAGAGAGAGGAGGGGCATTTTCGTAAAATCGTACGAAACCCACCCCCTCTTTTCTTCCTCCTCCAGTCGCGAACCCCCCGAGCCCCATTCTCCCTCTCTTTGCTCTTCATCGTCTTCCACTTCTCAACTCTACACAAGCGGCCATGGGAGCTCCGAGAAACCTCGATTTCTCCTCAACCCAACTCGAAATTCCCCCTCATTCAACCTTCCCCGCCAACAAACAAACCTTTGGTGCAAATCTGGGTAGAAATTCGGAGGTCTTTACGACGTTTTTGGTTGATTTGGGCAGTGAGCTGTTGCGTCAAACGAGGGCCAAAGCTCAGTCATGCATGTCAGTCCTTAACCACCATCAAAGCACTATAAATTCGAGCCCAAATCAATAGCACCAGTACCAGCAATGGCAACAGTAGTGAAAGGGGTAAAAATCCAGGTCTAGTTTTACGTCAAATTGGGTCTGTTTTTGCATAGGTTAGGCGTGGATTGGGTTTGTTCGTGCGTCAGTGAGCAAGGGTCAGGAAATCGAGTTTTTCTAGCACTCAAAGCTGAGCCTAGTAGCCCTCGAACAAACCTTTAGCTTGGAATCGAGGTGGGTGTTTGTCGCCTCCTAAATTATTAGTAATTTCGAAAGCGATTTAGCCCTCAAGTCATGCTACGTGTTAGTTTATGGTTAGTTAGATTAGCGGAAAAATGGGAGAAGCGATTATGCATGTTTTGTTCAACCAAACTCAGATTTAGATTATGCATGTTTAGGTTGATATTAAACTGCCCAGGATTGAACTGGGCAGAACTAACATTTATGCTTGAAATGTTGCTTGGCAGGGTCAGAAAGTCACCTCAGATGGGCAGAAGATACGCCCTATAATATGATTAAAAGGATGCTGAAAATTGGAGCGAAAATGGACCGGGGAAGGGCTGCCATAGGGGTAGAATTTAAGGCTTTTATGATTAGTAAATTGAGTATTTTGTGAATAAAGAACATGTTACATCAATGAATGCTAAATTAGTCAACTCATGTTCAAATCAATGCTTGCTAGTTAGCTAAGTCATGTTCGAAAGTAGCTTTTGAAACAACCTAAGAATGTTCAAAATCGATGCATGTTTAGTTGGTTAGTTATGCTTTGATAATAACATATTTAGTTGATTAGTTATACTTTGAAAATGAAATGTTTAGTTGGCTAGTTATGTTTTGAGAATGATGTGTTTAGTTGGTTAGCTACGCTTTGAAGATGGCATGAGTATGACATGCTTATTTCCTAATGTGAAATATGAACGCAAGTTAGTTTCATGCCCTATTAGTTTGTTTCAGTTTGTTTAGCACTTCATTTGGGTCAATGCAATGTAGATATATATATATATATATATATATATATATATATATATATATATATATATATATATATATATATATATATATATATATATATATATATATATGCATCCTATATCGGGCCGCCGGATGGCTGCTGCTCGCTCGATAAGTTTATACGTAACTATTTCATTTGACTTTTATGATAACATGCCATGGTTGTAGAATTG
>JAKOGI010000767.1:60793-200793 GCA_029747015.1 Carnegiea gigantea | reverse complement strand
TCCTTATTTTGAGATTAAGGCTCACCCTTTTCCTTTCTTTTCTGTCAAACCTCATTAACTTTGAGCTTGTGCTTTTTTTTTTTTTTTTTTTTTACACTTGGATGAAAATTGGCCATACATTTGGCCCTTAATTATTCGCTCCCATAAGTTCCTTAATTATTAGGAAATTATTATGGTTCAGTAAGTTTCTGACCTTGCTCGGGTTTAGACACATATTTATAGGTAATTTTATACTTTTGCCCTGCTCCAATTAATCTTAACCAAATGACTAACGCAAGAATTAGAACCAATTAGACATGATTGAATAACAGGCTATTACATCCTCCCTCCCTAAAAGGAAGCTTCGTCCTCGAGACACACGCTGGACATACCTTTTGAATAAATGTGATTAGTGATGCCTCATTTCGTCTTCAGTTTGCCAAGTATCCTTAAAGGCCCATGATGTGTTCACATGACTTTGACGAAAGGTATAGCCTTGTTGTGCAATTAATTTTCCCTTCAATCTACTATCTTCACAAGTTGTTCTTCATAAGTTAACCCACCAGCCTCAACTTCCAAGGGTTCATAAACTACCGCACAGGATGGATCATACACATACTTACGAAATTGCTAAATATGGAACACATCATGCTGTAATTCAGGTGGTAAGGCTAAGTGATAAGCAACTGGGTTGATTTTTCCAATGATATCATCGGGCCCAACAAAACACGGGCTTAACTTCCCACTGCCGTTGAATCTTCTTACTCCTTTAACAAGAGAAACTTTCACAAATACTATATTCCCTTCTTCAAACTCTAAGGGCTCTTAGCTTTGGTCTGCATACGCTTTCTGCGGATCTTGTGCCGCTGGATAATTTTGATCTTGTCCTCCTTTTCTTGAATCATCTCAGATCCTAATGTTAGAGTGTCCTCCAAATCATTCCAACAAAAGGGAGTTCTACATCTTCTACCACATAAAGCTTCAAAAGGGGCCATTTTAATAGTAGCTTGATAGCTATTATTATACAACAACACTGCTATGGGGGAAATATTCCTTCCATTTCCCTTGAAAATCCAATGCATAGGCTCATAACATGTCTTCAACGATTTGATTTACTCTTTTAGTTTCTCCATCCGTCTCGAACGGTAGGAGTTGCAAAACTTTACCTTTGTGCCAAAGGCTTTCTATACAACCTTCCAAAGTCAGTCTTGAAACCTTGAATCTCTATTTGAGGTAATATCCCAAGGTACCATGTAACTGCAACACTTCTTTGATGTAAATTTGCGCCAATCTATTGACGCCCTAAGAATTAAGTATTGCTACAAAATTGGCAGACTTGGGGAGTCTATTCACTATTACCCAAATGAAGTTCTTCCCTCATGTTGTCAGAGGTAGCCCTATTACAAGATCCACCGAAATAGAATCCCATTTCCAAATAGGAATCTCGAATGGTCTTAATTCAACAACAGGTCATTGATGGTCAACTTTAAATTTTTGAGAAGTAAAACATTTATTTAGATACTTAGCAATCTCTCTTTCCAAGTTATTTCACTAGAAGGTTTGTCTCAAATCCCTATCCATTTTTATTTCTCTTGGGTCGATGGAATACTTTGTATTGTGGGCTTCAAACATTGTCCTTTCTTTTAACTCCATCTTTGGAGGCACAAATGGTAGATTTTGAAATCTAATAATTCCCTGCTTCACTTCTATAAATTCCAATGCTTTCTCTTTCCTTATATTCACTTTAATTCTTTCTATCTCTTCATCACCCACTTGTGCCTGTTTAATTTCATCCGAGAGGGTGGGTTGAACTACTATGCTACCAAGAAATAGCGTAGCTTCCTCTGATAACACAAGTTCTATGTGTATATTTTCCAACTCCGTCAAAGTCTCTGGTTGGACCATTATCACAACGTTAACACTATGATGTGTTTTTCGACTCAATGCATTAATAACCATATTAGCCTTTCTAGGTGGCATTGTATTTGGAGGTTATAATCCTACTGAAATTCTAACCACCTATGTTGCCTCAAATTCAATTCTTTTTGAGCGAAGGTGTACTTAAGACTTTTGTGTCTAGTAAAAATCTTACAAGGGCTACCACAAAGATGGTGTCTCCACATTTTTATTACAAAAACCACTGTGGCCAGTTCCAAGTCATGGGTAGGGTAATTTTTTGCATAAGGCTTCTGCTGCCTAGAACCGTAGGCTATAGTCTTTCTATCTTGCATTAGGACACATCCTATGCCTTGCTTAGAGCCATCATTGTAAATGATAAATTCTCCTCCTTCTGCTGGTAGAGCCAAGGCTGGGGTGGTGATGAGCTTGTGCTTTGGTTGCTAGGAGCTAGCTTTACACTTGTCATTCTGCTCACTTTGTGGTCCATCTTAGTAAGTTAGTGACAGGTAGAGGGATTTCTAAAAAATCTTGCACAAACTGCCTACAGTACCCAACCATACTTAAGAACTCATAACCTTAGTAATGTTAGTAGGCCTTGGCCACTCAGTAATGGCCTTCTCCACTTGCGGGTCCATCTTAATCCCTTCTTTAGAGATCGCATGCCATAGAAGTGTTACTTTCGCTAACCGAAATTCACACTTTGACAGCTTAGCATAAAGTTTGTGCTCCCTTATAACGCCCTAAATGTACATAGTTCACTGTTTACGTTCTCAACAATTAACATCATCAATTAGTAGTGATATCCCAAAAGATCGGGGCATTACCACCGTCTAAAAAGGACAAGGCTTGGCTTAAAAATGAGTAAACATAACCAAGCTGAACATCGTTACCACCACACGACATTTGTAAAGGCAAACCCTCAAACCAACATCAACTGTAACTAACGATCTCATAGTTTACATTAAAACATAGTAACTCTTAGCAGAGTATATAGTTCTAACATCAAAATATCTCACAATACATTGCTCAAAATATTTCAACACTAAAACACCACTATTCCTTTGAGATATTCCCGTTCACTTATCGTCTCCAGTGGGCCTGCCAGCCAGAGGGTGATTCACTGAGCATTTCCATAAAACAAAACATAAAAACATTTCAAATTGTGAGCCCAAGCTCAATACATGCATTTCTGTATTGTGAGCTGTACACTGAAAAACTGGTCAGGCCCACATTATAATTCATTTTAATTTAAAATAGGAAACGATGTGAATATAAAACTACATTGTTAATTATTATCTGATAGTTAACCCCTAGTAACTGTTATGATCTGAAGATAGGTGTACACCTGCCAAGCCGATCGGGGGGACCTGGCCTGAAGCCAAGCGGGTAACTAAAGGGCAATGCCCTATAACTGATAGCTGGTGGGGTAACTAATTATGTGATAAACTATTAATTAAATTGATTCATTGATGTACTTACCAAAACATTATAATTTTGATAAATACGTGCTAATTTTTAAAGATACAGACAATGAACGTACTTGGGACCTTTAATGAAATGTCACTAAGTATGATTATGCACAAAAGGGGAGGAAATGATAGTTTAGGCCCTGATTCTACACAAAAATATCATCATAGGAACATATAGTTAGCAAATATATTTATTTTCATAATTGATAGTTTTAGTAAAAACAAAAGTAAAGGTATAACTAAGGCTAGAGTAAATAACTCATAACCTAACCTCCTAGACTCCATTTTAGACCTAATTCCTCAATATAGAAAGCTTATGAAGTCCCAAAAAAACTTTCATTTATAGCACAAAACATGATTCCCACAATAGGGTTCCCAAAATGAGGCTAGAACACAAGTGTGCCAGTTTGGGTCGAACCAGCGCATTTCTAGTAAAATGGCTATAATGTTTTCCAAAGACCTTAGATTGAGGCGATTCAAAAGGAATTTGAAAGCTAACTCCCTGATCTATCTACCCACCAAAAATCATAATTTTTGGTGGGGTTGATCATTATCAGTTTAGTGACAAAACTTGCCCTATTTTCTGTCATTTTCCAACCCCCACTGTCATTGCTTTCTCCTCTCTTTCCACACAAATCCTCATCTAAAATCACACCTTAAAACCATGTAACAAGGTTGTGGTCCTTCGCATCACCACATAAAACCACCACACTCAACTACTTCATAATCATATACATTAAGGATTTATTTCTCAATCAAATATACACGAATAACATGCTTAATGGCAAAATATTTCAAACCATGCATTACTTGCCGAAACCCTAGCTTGTAACCAACTTACCTCTTCTCTATCAAATACAAGCACTAAATCATCAAAAACACCCTCATAAAGATTGTTAGAGATTACAAGCACTAAATCAAATACAAACAATCCAAGAAAAATATAATTCCTACCTTAAGTTGCATGATCATAAATAACCCTCATCCTAACATGCTCCAAACTCAATCAACCATTAAAAATATCAAAATAACTCTTGCTCCTATCCAAAGAACATGATCAAAACTTAAATCAACATAAACAAGAATCAAAATTAAAAATCCAAAGAAAACAAGCTTAGGGTTACTCACTTGAAAAAAAGTAGAGGTGGAGGTGATGTTTGGTGGCTTTGAGGATGGAGGACGATAGCTAGTGATACTAGGGTGTCGGGGGGCATTGTCGGAGGTAGTCCCAAGTTGGCCGGAAAATACCAGGAACAGTGGGGGGGCTGGCGTGGTTAGAGAGAGAAAGTAGAGAGAAGATGGGTTTTGGGTTCAGTTGTATTTTTTTTGACTAATCTGACAAACTTGGTCGAAATTTCGTCTTCAAAAATGACTTTTAGCCAACCATGGTTAAGCTTAACTCATGGTAATTAGCTAGGTTAATATGCAAACTTGTTGGGCTTCAAATTAGGCCGAAATAAATTGGGTTCGTGAATAAAATATTTCGTAATGATAACATTTTTGCGTAACTTAAAATTAAATTTTTTATATTGTTATGGAAAACAAAATAAATTACCTAGATTAAATGTTTTAGGGCCTACTATCAAATCCTCCAATATTTTAGTTAATCATTAAATAAATAAATAAAACCTGAATTGCCAAGTGAGGGCCCAAATGAAATTATTACATTTTTTTCCACCGAAATGATGAAATGCGATAAATAAATATGAGAAAATCATTAATGTGAGGTAATTAAATAAATAAACATAATCTAGGTTTGAGCTATTACAGCCTTTCCCCCTTAAAGAGTTTCATCCTCGAAACTTACTACTTCAAATAAATGTGGGTACTTAGCTTTCATTTCTTGTTCGGTCTCCCAAGTGGCTTCTTGGGAGGTATGATTTGTGCAAAGCACCTTGACTAAAGGTATCTACTTGTTGCGCAACTGTTTAGTCCTGCAATCTAGTATTTGGACTGGACACTCCTCATATACTAGATCCTTAGTAATTTCAATAGGTTCAGATACAATGGTGTGGTCCGGATCTGGAATGTACTTTTTGAGCTGAGGGATGTGAAATATGTTATGCATGTATTCTAGTTCTACCGGCAGATCCAATCGATATGCTACGGGATTTAACTTTTCAATGATTTTATAAGGTCTAATATATCTTGGACTCAATTTGCCTCGTACTCCGAACCTCTTGGTACCCTTACTTGGTAAAACTTTCAAAAAAACTTTATCATTTACTTGAAACTCCAGAGGCCTCCTTCTCTTGTCTGCATAACTCTTTTGCCGACTCTGGGCAACCCTAATATGCTTCCGAATTTTTCTTATTGTTTCAATGGTTTCTTGGATCATTTCGGGACCTATGATCAATGCCTCGTCCTAATCACTCTAGCACTGCAGGGTTCTACATTTTCTCCCATATAAAGCTTCAAACGGGGCCATTTTGACGGTGGACTGGCAGTTGTTGTTATAAGAAAACTCCACCGACGGTAAATCGTCTTCCCATTTCCCTTAGAACTCCAATACACAAGCTCTTAACATATCTTCTAGAATTTGATTTACTCTTTCAGTTTGCCCATCTGTCTCAGGGGGATAAGAGCTACTAAATTTCAATTTAGCCCCAAAGGCTTTCTAAAGTGCTAGCCAGAAACGGGCTTAGAATCTTTGATCCCTATCTTATGCTATGTCTAAGCGGATCCCACATAGGCGGATTGTCTCCTTAACATACAGTTGGGCTAGTTTTTCAACTCCCCAAGTATGCCTAATTGGTAGAAAATGGGCCGACTTGGTAAGTTAATCAACTATGACCCAGATAACATTCTTCTTCGAGGCAAAAAGCAGTTAACCCATAACGAAGTCCATTGAGATTGAATCCTACTTCCAAGTGGGAATTTCTAGGGGTCGCAGTTTGCTCACGGGACGCTGATGCTCCGCTTTAACCTTCTAGCAGGTTAGACACTTGTCTACATACTCTGCAACCTCCTTCTTCATATTATTCCACCATAAGTATTGTCTTAAGTCTCTATATATCTTGGTGCCTCCTGGATGCACCGAGTAGCGAGTATTGTGAGCCTCCTCTAGGATCTGTTTCCTTAATTCTTCATTTTTGGGTACACATGGGTGATTATGGAATCACAGTGTCCCATCCTTATACACTACAAACCCAGGAGATTTTCCTTTCTCTAAATTTTGCTTTATTCTTTGGAGTTCAGGATCACTTTCCTGGCTCACCCGAATTTCCTTCACTATGGAAGGCTGTAAAGCAAGTGTCGATAATTAGACATTTGCTTGCCCATAGGACACTAGTTAAATTCCCAAGTTCTCAAGCTCTCTCAAGAGACTTAACTGAGTAATTACCACAGTGTTTGAGCTATGTTGCGCTTTCCTACTCAGGGCATCTGGTACAACATTTGCTTTTCCTGGATGATATTGAATATGCGAATCATAGTCTTTAAGCAACTCAAGCCAACACTGTTGTCTCAAATTGAGCTCCTTCTGGGTGAAGATATACATTAGACTTTGATGGTCATTATAGATCTTGCATGGTGCCTCATATAAGTAATGTCTCTAAATTTTCAATGCAAAGACCACAGCTGCTAACTCTAGGTTGCATAGTAGATCGGGTAGATATAAATGAATGAGTATCACCCGAGTTAAATAATACACAAAATGGCTTTGAATTTATAAAGAGAGTTCCAGTGATTACCGTATCAGAGGTGGTAGGTTCCTTTTTGCCCAGTACATATGCCCGTCCTACTAGTGCAGGCCTTGGTGGTGGGGTCCTTGGTGAGGTGGGGCCAAGGGTGTTGCTGCACCCTTATCTACAGCCTTTAACCTTCGTGGGCAGGCAGCAATGAGGTGTTCAGGGCTTCCAGACCGCATACACTTGCTGGTTCCTACTCGACATTCAGGGATGGTGTGATTTGTTCTTCCGTATTTCCCACAAGGCTCTGCTGAGCCTACAAGACGGCTCTTGGGAGGAGCGAGAGAAGGTTTCTTCTGGTTCACACTCTTACTCGCAGTTCCTCACTTAAACCCTTTTATCTTTTGGTTGATCGGGTTCAAGGCTCTTAATTCTTCTTCACTCGCTCCACTTCAGCAGCTTACTCATATAGCTCTTGATATGTCAAGATTGGTTAGCCAGCTAACTGATTTCGAGTATAGAAGGCTAACCCCTCTTCAAACCTCCTCATCTTTAACCTTTCAGATGACACAAATTCAGGGACAAACTTAGATAGTTCAATGAACTTACTGGCATACTGCATCATAGTCATGTTGCCACTCATCTTCAGCTCCATAAACTCTTTCTCCTTTTGTCTTTGGACCACAACTGGGTAAAATTTTTCCCTCAACTCACTCAGGAATTTATTCCAGGTGACTGCATGCCCTACGAGCTTATCCTTAACGGTATTCCACAAATATTAGCTTCACCAGTCAAATAATACGTCTTGATGTTTACTTCCTTTTCTTCTGGCACCTCTACCACTGTAAAGATTTTCTCCATTTCCCTTACCCATTCCCCCAATACTACTGGATCATAATTTCCATCATACACTTTAGGGTTGTCGTGCTACTCTATCTGCTAATTTATCATCATTAGGAGGGGTTTCAGTAGGTACTTGGGGAATCCGCTTCATCAATTCAGCTGCTAAGGTCAGCCAGTAGTTCGGGTCCCCAATGTTGTTAGCGAACTCAGGGAGAAATGGTGGCATTTGGGCAAAATTTGGTGGCATATAACGTGAGGCTTGTTCACTCGATCGCCGACCATGATTCAAGTTGGTCCCTATGTTGGTGCAGGTGTTCCAGGTGGGAAATGTACCTGGTGTAAAGGAAAGACGTGCTGAAGATTCTCCATAGGAATCCCCCTCTGCTTAAACTTCTCCTACAACATCAACTCTGAAGTGATGGTAGCCCAAGCCCCCTGGACCTGGAACCTAGGTTTGTCCCATCCTGGGTTCCCTGTTATCATGAAATGATGATAACAGAGCCTGAACTCTACCCACCGATCAACCGTGGGTAAGGACCAAAGCAATCTGAATGCATGGACCGTGATGCTGTCAAACTCGGAGAAAGGGTCATGCGCATGAGCTATCATGCTAGCACGCAATCGTGAGATGTGGGCCGCCACAAACGTACCAGGCATCATATTAACAGCGTAAGGATCCATCTTGCAAGGAAAATACAAATGATGGGCATGCAGAAGAGAAGCAATATGTATTTCTAATATCACAAGTCTATCTCTAATATCACAAGTCTCTAATAGTATACGATATTCCTTACTAATAACCCTTCTCACCCTTTTATATCTAAGCTCCATACTACGTATCCCATCAGGAAAATCAAAACTTAGCTTTGATACCAAATCTATAACGCCCCAAATGTACAAGGCAAAGGTAAAGGAGTTGAATGATCTTTGTACGCACATCCAAGGGTAAAGGTTTCACATTTGGCCTAGAAGTGAAAATGATTTCTTTATGGCATTTTATTGTAAGGGCTGCACTTTCATTCTACTACTGGCTAACTGTTTTAGTTGCTAAATTTACGAATCTGCATTTGAATTAATTTACAATAAGGTTATTAAGTCAACTGTGTGCATTTTTAACGATTAATTCCATTGAAAAGAACGACTATATGATTTATGTTATTATTGATGTTACTTATTTATAAATTTATTGAATCGTTGCTAACCCGAGTTTTTAAAATCGTTTCCGTTTTGAGTCAATTCCCGAAGTTCAGATTAAAATGTTAGTTGTAGGACATTTCAACTCGAGTTTAGCCTAATCGCTAACGAGTTTGGGACTATAACCTGGCTGTATTGGTTAATTGAGCAACAAAAAAAAGGGAAAAGCGGAAATTACATTGAGGGGGTGAAATCGGGTCTGAGAACCCAAGACCCCCGACCACCTCCCTCTCTCTCTAACGGTCGCTCTCTCTCTCCCCCCTCTCACCGGCAACCACTGGCCGGCGTTTGGCGTCATCGCCATCTTCCACACGTCGCCGGCGAGAGGGGGTAGCCACTGGTCCCCTACCCATGCGTCACGGCCATCCACCACACCACTCTCCGCCTTCCACTTCGCACGACCCAAAACAACCAGAAACCCACGCGTCGCCACCCCGAAATCCACCACCCACGTGCCGAAATCCGGCCATACTCACCAAAAACGACCCCCATTATAAATTAATGGGCCGAATTTGACCCAAACTGCACTGAAACTTCATCAAATTGGAAGCTAGGGTTTCGAGTTAGTGAGCAGTCGAGCCAGGGTTCGAGTTCAGCGAGTTGGGCGCGCGTTTAGGGCGTGAATTTGCTGCTAATTAAGTGGGAATTTAAGCTAGTCCAAGTAAGTGTTCTTCTCTCCTAAATTACTAATACATTCGAAAATGTTTTAGCCTAAACGATGATGCATGTCAGCTTAGGTTTCGTTAATTTCATAGAAATTGTAACGAGCAAACTATGCATGCTGGGTTAGATGGAATACATGCCTAAAAGTTTAGTTCGAAATGAGTTATACATGTTTAGAATCGAATTCAGTATATTCGATTAACACATGCCTGAAAGTTTGATTCGAACTGAATTATGCATGTTCAGAATCAATTTTAGTATGTTCAGTTAATACATGCCTAAAAGATAGTTCGAGACGAGCTATGCATGTTTAGCATCAATTTTAGCATATTTAGTTATTGCATGCCTGAAAGTCTAATTCGAACTGAGTTATGCATGTTTAACGTCAATTTTAGCATATTCAGCTATTACATGCCTGAAAGTTTAATTCGAACTGGGTTATGCGTGTTTAGAATCAATTTTAGTATATTCAGTTAACGCATGCTTGAAGGGTTGACTTAAATAGTAACTTCGATGTGATAAATGATTGCCTAACGTCATATTATGCTTAAATGACATAAATAGGTTTGAATAGTAACTTCGATATAATAAATGAATATCTTGAGACGCATTATGTTTAAAGGGCCAAAATAGGTTCAAATAGTAACTTTGACGTAATAAACGAATCCCTTGAATCGTATTATGTTTAACTGGTTTATTTAGATTTGAATAATGACTTCGATGTAATAAACAAATGTTTAGAATTGCATTATGTTTAAATGACTTAATTATGCTTGAAATGTAACTTTGAGAGAATGAATGAATGCCCCGAATCGATATTTGTCTATTTAGTTGAATTATGCTTATGTAATAGCTTTGGACATAGTATTTGAATGACGAACTGAGCATGTTTACGTCCCTTAACTGTAATACATAAATACAATCATGTTTCATTCTTAGTTAGTTCAACTTAGCTTACTAGACGTCCGTTTCAAGTTAAGTTCGCATGAATGCCTATATATATATATATATATATATATATATATATATATATATATATATATATATATATACGTGCATGGTTATAACCGTTGGTTACCGCGCTCTGCTAATTGTTAGTTGTTTATTCGGTAAGTTAAGTATTAGTAAGTTGTATTAGTTTATGTATCGCTTTTCAACGCATCATAATGATTAGGATGCTAGATTGTGAAATTAAAACCGAGATGGTAGTTGGATAGTTTGAGGTAGAACGATGAGTAGTTCGAGGTTCTTTGTGGCACGATGCTTGTGAGGAGGGAGCTTGGGTTGTGAATTAACCGCAATCATGTAGATTGCGAGGTCATGTGTGGCCCATTGTGTTGTTGAAATGATTATGAATTGCTTGAATGTGATACGTGCAAATCCCCCCTTTATGTTATTAAGATGCATTATGTGTGTGAGTGTGGTTATTTGACAAAGTACGTTATTCTAAGACATAAATGGGAACACATCACCATGGAGGCTTTCTACAACCGTTGCCAATTTCGGTGTGGAAATGGGAACACATCACCATGGACTAGCTTGCTAGGAGTCAGATTGCACTAGATTAGGTCTGAAATTAGGAAGGAAAGATTAGAATTAGCTGGCCAGTGCTTGGGCCTAACAAGATACTGGCCAGTACATGTAGTTATGTTTAATTAAGTTTGGGTTAGTGTAAGCTGACATATAGTGAGCACGCTGGGCTGTCAATCCTAGGATTTTGGTAACACATTATTCTGCGCATTTTGAGTACTTATTTCCCAAGAAAAGTATTTAGATGAGCCATCCTTGAGTACTCTCCCTTATTTATCAACATAGGAAAGACTAAAAAGGTATACGAGCGAAGTCCAATAACTGAGAAACTTTTATCTAAGAAGTCAGAAGACACTGGCCAGTACATGTAGTTATGTTTAATTAAGTTTGTGTCACTGTAAGCTAACACATAATGAGCACGCTGGGCTGTCGATCCAAGGATTTTGGTAACACATTATTCTGCGCATTTTGGGTACTTGTTTCCTAAGAAAAGTATTTAGATGAGCCATCCTTGAGTACTCTCCCTTATTTATCAGCATAGGAAAGACTAAAAAGGTATACGAGCGAAGTCCAATAATTGAGAAACTTTTATCTAAGAAGTCAGAAGAAACTGCAATGGTGAGGTCAGCGCTAAGGTCTAAGTCAAAGGGAAATCACATGAACTATTTCACTAGCAGGGAACAACGAAATCACCCAACTCATGAAGTTAATTGAGAAGACATAAGCTAAGTTGCATGAGAGCAATAAGAAGGTGGAATTATTAGCTGTTGCACTTCAGAACCTCAACAAAGAGTCCCAAGCGAAAAATAGTGAGTAACCTCGCCTACAAGACGTAAATGATGAAGAAAAGTAAGGTTGAGGCTAGGAAGGAAAGAGAGCTCGAGAAGAACACCCGTCAAGTCCAATAACTGAGAAACTTTTATCTAAGAAGAGTAGTTGCTTAAGGAATCTTCATTGTTTAATAACTATTTTAATGATTATACGAGGTTCATTTCGATCCAAAAATGAAAGCTGCTGTCAAAATTCACTGTGCCCGATATTAAATTGCATGGGACCGAAAATCTGCATCATCACATAAGGAATTTCATTAGTGTCATGACTCCAAAAGGGACAGACAAGCACATCTTCCACCTTATATTCCGTTGGATCGTTGCCATAGATGTCATGAGATGGTATAATGCCATTGACCCACCAAATCTTGCAAACTAGGATGATTTGTGCGAAGAATTTGTGCGCTAATATTCATATAACACCGATCTCCAAATCACGCTCAGCGATTTGGAACTGCTTAGGCAAGAAGAAAAAGAAGGGTTCACTGATTACTTAGCTAGATGGAGGGCAAAGGATTGGTTATCCATAGTGCATTGTTTTTCTAGAAAAGAAAGAAAAAAAGGGAAAGAAGTAGAAAGAAGAGAGAGAAAAGTCATCCAAGAAAATAACAAAGTTTTAGCAGCTCTAGCAGCAGCCACCACGGACCCTTAGTGGTGCCCAATCCGGATTGTCGAGCCGCTACTAGGAAAAATAAAAATAAAAAACTCAGAAACAGAGCTCACCACGGACGGTCCGTGATGGACCCCACAGTCCGTGGTCAGACTCTTTGTCCGTGATCAAGGGCTTTTCAAGCCTTTGGACCCAAGACAACCCTTCCCCTTCTTCTGTCTTTCGTTCTCCTCGCTCTAAACTCTATCCCTCCCTCTCGACAACCTCCATAAGCACCTACCTCTAAACCTTCAATTTTTACTCATTTTTCATCAAATTTCTTCCCTTTCATCTTATTTTCTTTAATTTTACTCCAAATCTCATTTAAAATTTTCTTTTCTTGCCTTCTGTCTCTCACATTCTACCTATCTTCATGCCTCAAACTTCGATAGGTCTACTTCACGTTCCATTCATCCAAATTCTCTCATTTTCTTCCATATTTCTTCCCATTTTGCCTTAATTTTCACAAATTTTGCATTTTTGTGATTTTCTTTCCCGTTTCCACTTTAGTTATTGTTGAGAGCTTTCAATCATCCACTCTCCATTATCATGGCAAACAATAAGAAAGCAAGAACCACCTAAGAAGTAAGGACATCCAGTCAAGCACCACGATAAGCACCACGGACTTCCCGAATGACAGCTGAATCCTTTATCTAGTGGCTCTTGGTGAGGGACTGAACATCTTGATGTGAAAATAGTCAAGGTTTCAGTTGGGAATTTCGATTACTCAATTTTGTTGCTTTGAAAAATCTAGTTTCATAAACATGGATGACTAGGATTTATTAGTCAGTCTATCGACCTTTGAAAGAGAGCATAAAGGCGTTATAAATCATAATCATTCCATTTCAATCATTTACTTGGGCATGTTTGCATGATTTATTCTATGATTCGCAAGGCATAATAGTGTGTTGAACCCCAATATGAGATCTTTATTATTTATTGAATTAAGCGAATCTATTAGCAATGAACAGAATAGAACTATTTTTCAGTGATTATCAACCTGGGTGGATCTCTGCCTAGATTGAGTGCTAAAAGTCTATTTGGTGGTTAAAACTGAGTTTCCTATGGATACAACCCATGCTCACCGGTTACTAGCTATAGCTACACTAATCACTTGTGGTAATTCTAAGACATCAACAATTAATTAAACTAATGTGAGCGAAGTAGGAAAAGAAACTAACGTTTTACTTTTATACGATGAAATTATTTATATAAGGTATCTAGTAAGCCAATATTCCTAACCCAAGAATTGAGATCTAGCCTCTACACATGTTCATTCTTATAATTCCTAACCAGAACTTAGTGAGCATGGATGAATACGAAGACCTAGAAAATAGATCACAATAGGGGGAATAAAAGATTAAGGAACAAACCTTAATTTACTACGATAATCACGTAGAACAATCTTCAATCCACAATTTTGATGCAAAGCAATGTCTCAAATCTCCCTCTGAAGGCCTCTCTAAATACCTTAAAAAGTGCTCTCCAAAAAATACTCAAAACCAATGTGAAAAACTGCCTAATTCTTTTTCCTGAGAAAGGTTAAGTATCGATGAAAATCGCGGGACGCACGAGCATGCAAAAACACATGGCTAGCCATGCAAAATTTCTGAAAAGTGCACAGTCGTGCACTTCTGCAGGAACTTTCAGCTTTTAGTGCACGGTTGTGCAGAATATGTACACCTTGTTGTGCACTTTCTGGACTTAACTATGCCTTGCATGGCCATGCATACATGCGTGGCTAGCCATACAAGTGTCTTCTCTTTAATTCTTTAAATGTTTGACTCCTTCTATCAACTCCTAAACCTCATTACTTCCCAAAATATCGCTTCTTGCTCATTCCCGAGCTAATAAGTGCCAAAATTCCTCCAAATCAGCACCAACATATCCATAAAAAGGGAAATTTCTCCAATTTAGATAATCATGAATTAGGAAGAGCAAGTATGGTAAATTTTTCCACTAAGCCAAGGGAATATAAGGGAATGTTTGGTGAAATTTAAAGGGTCAAAATCACTAATTAGAGGTTTATCCACTCCCTCATGCTCATCTCTTGCTTGTCCCCAATCAAGGTTGAAAATGTGGATGAATTAACAAGGGATCAAAACCTATAATTTTCCACCTCCTCAAGTAAGCCGCATTAAAGTCAGTCGATCAAATGTAATTGTATACAATAGTGATATGATTCAAGGCATGAACAAGTAGTTCAAAGAATCATTCAATGTCATTTTTAGAGTCACACTATCTGAACTCGACACTTACTTGACCCATATTACACCCCACTAAATCAAGATGCCTCCAAACAAGCAATGTACTAGTAGTTATGGGAGCATCTCTCAATAGGGGGGATAAAACAAGAGCTCTCTCTCACATGTGTTTAAGAATATCATGGCTCTCCCATTTATCCTCCCAAGGTAGCAACCTTATCATAAGCTTGGTCATGTTCTCAATCCTCCATTACTAAAATACTCATCCAAATGACAACCCAGAGGACTTGTTGTGGGTTGTAATAAGGCATAGGTGAGGGTGAGGAAGGTGGAAAAAAATTAGTTTGGGGATGTGGAGTTAACAGCCAGGAGAATAAGAAGCATCGCAAACATTCCCAACAGTACATTACACTACCGTACCATCCCATACTAACCATCTGGAAAGTAAACCCTTGAATGGGTTTAGGAAGTGAGTTGAGACAAATCAATATTGCATTGATGTCACCAAGCATGTCAACATTTTATTCTCATTTCTCTTTTGTTTCTTCTTGATTGGTTTTTTTTCTTTTTTTTTTTTTTTTGAATGGCATAGGATGCCCATTTCACAAGCTCAACATCAACTCATTCCTCAACTGATTGCCAACCCAACAATCACAAGGGAGGAGAACAACAAATTGTCTTTCTGCAGTCAGTACATTCAAGGAGTGCCAACCAACTAAGTAAGGTTGCACGCTGAACTACTCGATAAACATCACTGAGACAAAGCTTCACCTCATCCTGGCATACAGGTAGGAAATTATAAAAGGCCAACGGAGAAGTGAGCGGGTTTGTAACTAATGAAATAAGTCAAAGGCATAAAAGTGTTAGCAAAGGATGTAGCATAAATCTCAGGAGGGGCATTTGGCTATGTAGTTAATGATAAATCAAAAAACTACCTCTATTATATTGTTAAATGCGTAGCACATGTGCAGCATTAGAGAGAAATAAACTAAGTTCTAGAGGGAATGCACATAGGAGGGTCGCACATGAAATAAAAAAAATGAGACTATATGAGTGAATAATCGAAATAGGCCCAAAAGTCTCATGTGATGAGCTACCAGAACAAGCAACTAGCCCCCAGGAATGTCCCACTTAAAAGTAGTGGTCAATCATGATAAGGGGCCTTCAAGGGAAACTACTATGCAAGACCATACAATGCAACTAAAACATTTCAAAACCATCATTCAGAGAGATTTACCAAGAAAATCTCACAATCAAACGCAATTGCGCCAATTAACTGACCACTAATGCCTTTACTCATCATCATAGAAGGGGTTTTTCAAAAGGCCCTTTTTTCACTTTTTTTCTTTGTTTATGTCTTTTTTTAAAAGCAATAAACCTACCTAAACAATGAACAAGTAGATAAATGATGAGAAGGGTTAAAAGATTACCTCGCGATCTTATAGGAGCCCTTGCTCAACACATCTTCCCTTGAGACAAATGGTTGGGGAATAATATATGCAATGCCTTACATACCTATACACTTTATCCTACATGCTCCACTAAATAGAAGATAGAATTAAAACTAATGCATCCTAGAAATGCACCTAAACTAGAAAGAGAATTAGAGTTTAGATACAAACATAGTGAATGTGAATAGGAATGTACATAACATAACAAACCATAAACCACAATCCCAATAGCCAAAAATGTACCTCAAATTATCACAGCTAGCCAAAAGCTCATAACCTCCCCCCCAAATGCTTGGGCATTTCATTGTCCTCAATGAAAGAAACATGCCAAGTAAGGGGAAAGGAGGATTCGTACAATGCATCAGTAGGGTCCTGGAGGACCATGACATCGCCAATCAGGAGCAAGATAGGGCCACTAGAAATGCTTGTAGGCATGGCATATGTGGTGCTCGTGGTTCCGCTGTGAGCGATCCCATTCATCCTACCTACATGGAGCTCGGCATGGTCTTGTGAGTATTGCTCGCTCATATGATTGAGCTAGAGGTAAAGGTGAGCAAATTCATTGGCGAGGAACTGACAAAACGGAGCCTCCTCTGATCTATAGAGGTCAGCCTCATCGGGAGTGTCACTAGCTATGAGGAGTGAGGGATGTGGAATGACATCCCTATAGATGGCACCCGGGGTGTACCCACCGTGAGGGGGAAGCTCAGTGTTATCATCCTCATCTTCCTCATCATCCCCCTCAACATTAATGTCATTATCATAGCTCCAGTTAGCTTGATCGATGACAGTGGCCTTTGAGGGGTTAGGGAGGGGAAAAATGGCACGACCATAGTAGCTCACCTACACTTAGTTACCCACCATGGCGAACATCTCCTTCTGCACACAAGCATCCAAGTTAAGGCTCGCACCCTCATGAAGAATAAGCATAAGAGGAAAAAGGTTGCCTAACCCCAAGCCATGGGCTAAAGCTGTGATAATGCCATCAGCGGTAATGACCAAGGTGCTGTGCTTAGCTTATTCCTCGAGCTGAATAAGAGTATGCAAGGTCGTGTTTATGCAAACCCTGTGCAATTGAGCCCATAAGATAAATAGTTCACTGCGCCTAGGGATGCATTGACTCCCAAAATGAGGAAAAATGACATTCGCCATAAGGCGTTGGAGGTACCTTAGGATAAGGTTGCATATGAATGTCTCTTTGCTAGAGCGGGAGATATAAGGGAGCACATTACAAGTAATCTTTTTCTAAGAATCGCCATGACTATAATCTCAATGGACAAATTCAGTTGTGCCACCAACAGGTAGTTGCAACAATTCACTAAAGCAGGCTAAGTTTATATCATGAGTTAAGTCACCCAATCTAGACCAAATGTAACAATGGCCATTGTTATAGTTACATCTCTCATCAATGACAAAGGAACCAAAGAATTCCAAAAACAACTTCTCATAAACCGGGAATCACAATAGCACATAGGATTGCCATCTCAATACACCAAACAAGGCATTCAGATTATCCCATAAGCTCAATGCTTGCAATAAGTCAACATCAACATACTTAGGGGCACTAATTCTCCTAGAAACCAAGGCATCATAACGTTCACGTTGTGAATCATCAAGAAAAATCACACCATGCTTGTTAGTGGCATGAGGGAATTGAGATTGTGCCCGATTACCTCAAGGAGTAGCTGATGGGTAGTTTGGGAGTGGACGAGGAGGATGCACCCTTGGTCCTTTGTGCCATTGCAACGGAGATAGAGAGGCACGTCAATGCAACCCAAATGTGCACCCACTTGTGGAAATTGACCAGACAATGTCTCCTCTGTGCAGTGGAGCGCTATTGAATAGACACGCAAACCAAAACAAACCCTAAGAATTCAAGAAAAAAAGCATGAAGATTGTGGATTGGAGGGTGTGCAAAGGTGGGGCTTTGAGGTTTCCATTCGGCATCCAACGCAGCCGGTGGTGGACACTAGTGGCTGATTCAAGGAGTAAAGGTGAGAGGAGGAATGGTAGGTGGAGGAGGGGAGAGAGAAAGGAATGGATGGGAAGAGGGAGAAGGGGGTGAAGGCTTGCATTGGGGGTGCCTGGCCGGTGTGGGGGTGGCAGATCATGTGGTTGTTGGTGGCAGATGGTGGTTAGGGTTTGGTGGATGTGAGAGTGTGAGAACGTTAGGGAGGATAGAAATAGCAAGACGCGGGGTGGACGGTGGGGTGCTAGCGCAGTCGACCGCCCATGAGTAGATGGGCAGCGAAGAGGCAACGGCCGACGAAAATTTGTGTGAGAGAGAGGGAGAGAGGGAGTGAAAATTGGGCGAGTGAGAGGGCAAAGAGAGAGAAAGAGTCACACATAGCTTGGTTTGGGTTTAAAACCCAGATGCACGGCTAAGCGTTAAGCGCACAGCCGGCTGTGCATCTGAAGTTGGAGCGCATGCCTGTGCAGAACAGCATGGCTAGTCGTGCATTTTTGTATGAACTTTCTACCCATGACGCATATGCGATTTACGCACGGCTAGCGATGCATCTAAGGTGACTCAAGATTCTTCAACTTTGTTAACTTTTTGGCCCCTTGTGTAGTTTTTTCCTTTTTTTATTTTTTTCAAAAGCAGTAAAACTTTGGTTACATTCCAACAAGCACTTGTTTTAGGTCCCGAGCTTGACCTGTGGTGACTTTCAAGCAAAGAAGGCATCAAGGAGCTCACAGGAGACCTTTCTCGCTATAGGCGTGCTGCTACATAGCGCTTGAGCCCTTGAGGGTGCTGGCCGTTTTCACAGCCGGCTTCTATTGGTCACCGGAACTAGTACTGACTTCTAATCTTTCTATTTGACAAGTCCTTAAAGTGCACACTGTTTTGACATCATTTTTTGTCATTTTTAGGGAAAATTATGTGCTTCATGTTAAATTTATACTCTTTTTTCGGGTTTTATGCTCGAGTATGGTTCTTTTCTGTGTTTTGTAGGTTTATAGACTATTTCACCCCAAAGTTGACCAAAATTGGGTATAACTTGACTCCCCACGGATACCCCCAAGCCACCATGCATGGAAAGGAGAAAGAACAGAAGATTATTAAGATAGAGCTCACCACGGACGGTCCTTGGTGAATGCCACAGTCCGTGGTGCAGCCATAATTGCAAGCGTGTTCGTTTTCCTTTATCGTGTGGCTGAGCTTGATTGTGTTCCTCTTTAAATAAAGCCATTTTTGCCGCGGAGAGAGGACACACAAGAAAGAAAGAGAGCTCTTCTCTCTAGTTTTCCATTCCTTTTCCATTTTTTCTGAATTTAGTTTAGATTTTTAGTAGTCTTGAGAGTGAGTGTTGAAGAAGTGCTTACTGTTTTGGAGCACTTGCAAAGTTTGGAAACCCCTGAATCATCTCCAATTGCTTTAAGTTCACTTCTCTCAAAACTTTGTTTTGTCTTATTGACTTGAAAATGTGTGAGTAGTTTTCTCTATCTAGGCATTGTTAGCCAAGTATTGATGTCAGAATCTTTCATCTTTATTTAGTTATAGTTGTTCTTTATTAGGATTGGTTGAATTCTATCTTCTGTGTGAAATTATTGTAATTGGATTTTGGCCAAATTCATTTGCTGATTCTAAATAGTTAACTGAAGGACTGAAAGGTGAAACTTACTATTTGATTAGCAAGATCGGACTTGACTTAGTAATACTTGAAAGAGATTCGCTTGTTAACATGACCCTTTAGCGATCAAAGATCTATAACTTAGACTAAACAAGGACATTTGAAAGAATGACTGGTTAGTTTAGGTAATTTAGTTTATTTCGAAAGTAGATTGAATTCTAAATGCAATTACACCCCTTTTAATCCCCCATAATAGATCAAGTACATGATATATTGCATTGATCCACATTTTTACAAGGTGAAACAAATCCCTAGACGTTTTTAATTAATTGAGTTCTCCAATTAGGTTATAGTGTCATTCAGCCTCTTAATCGAAATTGCTTGCTTAGCACTTTTAAGGAATAAAACTCAATAAATTACAAATTGGTCTTTATGGGAATGATATGTTAACTAAACTACAACACCCTTGCGCTTGCAGGCTAGGCCAAGTTTTTTACACTGTTACCAAGGATCAATTTATGGATATTGAGTTGGTCCTTAGAAATTGACTAAGCATTTTATCATTATTTTCTTTTTCTTTTTATTTTTTATCTGCGTTAGTAGTTTTGTTAATCAATTTTGCGGATTTTTCTTTTATATACGAAATCCCTTTTCATTTGAATTCAATCCAGAAATCGATAGAACTTTTCGCTCTAGAAGGAAGTAATTAAGAGTAGAAGAGCAAAGACTCAAGGCTCAAGTAGTTTCTTCACCAATGGCAGGAATATAAGGTGACAAAAGAAGAACACTTCGGCATTTTGTTACCCCGAAAGTCTAAGGCATTTCCTCAAGCATCGCTCGGCCAAACGCAAAAGCGAACAACATTAAGCTCAAACCAACCTTTATATCTATGATACAATAATCTTAGTCTGGAGGCACCCCGCTAGAAGATCCAAATTTACACCCCTCGGTCTTTTTAGACGTGTGTGATATGTTAAAGCTCAACAGAGTTTCTACCGATGCCATGCGCTTGCGCCTACTTCCCTTTTCGCTTAGGGATAAGGCGAGCGCATGGCTTCACTTGTTGCCTCCAGGATGCATAATGATATGGGATGAGCTCACAAAAGTATTTCTTGCCAAGTTCTTTCCTCTGAGTAAGACGGCAAGCATGCGGAATCAAATCACTACTTTCTCTCAAACGGAAGATGAGACTCTCTATGAAACCTGGGAACGATTCAAGGATCTTTTACGATTATGCCATCACCAAGGTCTTCAAAGATGGATGATCGTGCAGAAATTTTATAATAGAGTCACCCAATCATCGAGGTTTGCTATTGATGTGGCAGCAGGAGGTACCTTTATGAACAAAACCAAAGAAGAAGCATACAATTTTATAGAAGAGATAGCCCTTAATAATTTCTAATAGTCATTTATGAGAGCCCAACCCATGCGGGTTAGAGGTAAGCTGGAATTAGATGCTATTTCTATGCTTTCTTCTAAAGTTGATGCTATGTCTCAAAAGTTGGAACGCTTGATTGTTAATTTTGTTAATTAAAGTACCCTTTCCCTATCATGTGACATATGTGAATTAGTTGATCGTTTGACTATGCATTATCAAGTGGGTAATCCTTTTGCCCAAGATATAAGTGATCAAGTCAATTATATGAACAACTACCACCCTAGATTAGCAAGTGACCCTTTCTCTAGCATGTATAATCTAGGTTGGTGAAATCACCCCAATTTCTCTTATAAGTCTAATGCCCCACTCGTGCCCTAAACGAATTTTAGACCACCCCCTGGATTTTACAGACCATCATATATTCTAAACAAGCACCTTAAAAATCTAACTTAGAGTTTATAATGGAGAATATGCTTTTGGGTCAACAAAAGCAAGATAGGTATATTAAGCAATTGGCCTCTAAGGTTGATGTGCTTACCACTCACAATAAGATGTTGAACGCTCAAGTAGCTTAACAAGTTACATCTTCATCTACACCTCTAGGTAGACTGCCTGGTAAACTCGAATCTAACCCTCGTGAGCATTGTAATTGCGTTACCTTGAAAGAACGGATAGAGGATCCTGAGGACATAACACTTGAGGAGGGTAGAGAAGTGATCATGGCTGAGAGCAAGGAGGAGAAATGATGGTGGCGAGCCTATGACTTTTGGAGAAAATGATACATTTGATATTCTCAAGGTCCTTCCCTCTATGCTTCCTGACCCTGGTGGCTTTTCTATCCCCTGTGTCGTAAGAAAAATGAAGATTGAAAGAGCCCTATATGACCTCGGTGCAAGTGTCAGTTTGATGCCCTACTCTATGTTTCATGGGCTTCATTTAGGACCATTGCGACTTGTGCCCTTTTCACTTTAATTAGCAGATGGTTCTGAAAGGTGACATTTGGGTCATTGGAGGATGTGCATGTAAAAATAGAAGATTTTTAGGTGTTAGAAGATTTTATTATTGCTGATATGACTGAAACTGACGATGCCCAAATTATTCCTGGGAGGGCCTTTTTGGCTTCTTCAAGTTGCATTATTGATGTAAAATGGGGGTAGATAACGTTTGAAGTAGGAGGTGTTATGCTACGTTTTGTTTCATGGATGAGATAGTTGTTTCCCCCAATTCTTTCCTATCCGATGTACTCCCCCTTTCTCCCAAAATTGTAATGGAGGATGGTTAGAGTTATCCTGGCCCTTCTAATTCTTATTGGATTTCTACTGAGGATCCCGACTATGGTTACGTTAAGGTGGAGTTTGTTGCCCCTATGGCACCTAACCTACTCGACGTAGAGGCCTATGCTTCTAATGAGTCTTCATGAGTGAGTATTGCAGGTTCGCCCAATTAGGTCTTTCTTGACTCCCTACAGAACGAGTCGATTTGGATTTTAATCTTGGGATTAAATATGATGATAGTAGTCCATCTGCTGGAACCTGCTATCGATTTGTCTTATATGCTAATGATATGCTATGGCATCATTTGATGATGAAGAAAGACCTCCAACTTGAGTATCTGAGATGGTACCTTAAGTTGAAAGATTTCGATTTTATGGTTCGTGATAAAAATGACGCCTACATTTTCATTGAACCCGAAGTGGAATAACTCCCGACCTTAAACCAGCGCTTCTTGGGAGGCAACCCAAGTGTTTGTTTTACTTTTTTTTCCCTTTATATGTACCCTTTTATTGTATTCGTGTTATTTTCGAACTTTAGAACCTTCATTAGAAATTAATTAACCTTAAAAAAAAGGAGAAAGAAGCACAATAAGAGGTTTTTAGAGTCTCCATGGACACAACCACAGTCCCTGAAGGCTCTTAGGAAAAAGAGCAAGCAAGAAAGGAGAGAAAAACATAAAAAGATCAAGAACCAGAGCTAACCACGGACAATCCGTTGCCACCACCAATGTTCGTGGTGAGCCCCGCGCCTACAATCAAGGGTTTTCAAGCCCCCTTTGACCCAATTCTTTTCATTTTCTTCCTTAAACTCGATACACTCTCTCTTTAAACACTCCATTCTCTCTCTAGAACCTCCATAGCCACTTCACCTTAAACCTTCAATTTTTCACCAAAATCCACTAAATTACTACCCTTTTCATTTCCTTTCTTCACCTAAACCCCATTTCTCCCTTTATTTTTTACTTTCAAGCTTTCTTTCTCCCCCATTTTTCCCATTTCCATTCCCATAACTTTCACAACTCCATTATTCAATTTTATTCTTCCAAATTCCATTTTTCTTCCATATTTCTCCTCCATTTAGTTCCCTTTTCTCAAATTTACATTTTCTAGCATTTTTCTTCTCATTTTCTTTTTAGTTTAATTTTTCAAGTTTTCCCCATCCACATTACACCGTTATGGCACCAAAGAAAAAGGCAAAAACTGCACAAGAAGCTGGGACTTCAAGTCAAGCCCCACAACGAGCTCCCCGAAGCTCTCGCACATTAACCACCATGACAAACCGATGTAACATTCCACACTCCCCTTGGTTTAACTAATCTTGAACACATTGCCAGATATAATACTTTGAGTAGTAAACTTATTGTAGCTACTTGATATTATGATGAGGATGTGTTAAACCATTTGGGATTGTTGGATGATATTCATTGGTTGTTTGCTCAGGCCAGGATGAGCCAATCTTTAGAAACTAGGGACCACACCTATCAGGACATCACACTTGAATTCTCAAGCACATTGCATGTTGAGGTCATGAGTGGTCCTCGATGTCAAAAGGGCTACATTTCCTTTTATCTTAATAAGGAATTTTATGAGCTTAATTTGAGTGCCTTTAATAGTATATTTGGTTTCCCACCAAGTATGGACCTCCCATATCACCATGTCCCTAATGAATTTAATCCGAATACTTTTCGGTGCGAACTTTTTGGGGATTATTGGTATGACAACAGTAATTCCAAAGACACGGTTATTCGAAACCCCTGTATTTGTATGGCCCAACAGTTATTAGCTTGTGGTTTGTTTGCCTGGGAGGATAGTTTAAATGTGCCTCACCTATCTGAATTATATTTTTGTATAGCATGCTTCAAGGTAACTGGATCGACCCTAGGTCATTCTTGGTCAATCAGTTGTATAGTGCAGCCACTAGTTCTGCACATAAGATTGTTATTGGGGGCCTTATTACCCCCATTGCTATATTGGTCGGAGTTAAACGGAACCCTGATGATAGAGTCGCAGGTCTGAAGCGGTTGAACTTGGTCGCTTTTGAACAAATTAAATTTTCTAACGTTGATGGTGGGCGTATTTATTAGATTTATCCTGGGAACGGGCTTATGCCTCTCCTAAATGTTGATCGCACCTCTCTCTTGAACCGGCCAATCTCTATTTTTTACTCGGTGATGAGAGTTGGTGCGACCTGCCCCACCTCCTCCACCTCCTCACCTTAGGGCTTCTAGCTCCTTCCAACCATCTTCGTCTTATGACTATCATGACCTGCATGCTACCCTTCACTCTATTCGAGAGGAGCAAGCTTGTCTACAAGTTTATGTAGAAACTGAGCATGCCTCACTCCGAGGCTTTGTTTAAGAGCGCCATGATGAGCTCTATGGGATGATTGCCTCCCAGAACCAATATTTTCAAGACTTTAGGGCCTTCTTAGAGATTTGGCGAAGTTGGGATATTTCCCAACCCCACCCTCCTCCTTCTCCTCCACTCTCTCCACCTCTTTTTTGGAGTCTTATGCTTCCATTGAGGACAATGCATTGTCCAAGCATGGGGGAGTTGTACTAGCCTTTCATGGTTGTATATATGTGTGTTGTAGATGTGTGATAATTTATATTCTTACATTTAGTTTACATTTTTAGGTTGATCATTTAGTTTTCTAGGTTTATTTCTTCATTTTAGTTTTGTTTTGAGGCCTTTTAGTTTTTAGTTGCCAAAAAAAAATCAAAAACAAAAAAATTCAAAAAAAAGAAAAAAAGAAAAAAAAAAAGAGCCTATAAATCCTCCCATGATGAGTCCTTAAATTAAGTGGTTTTCTTTTGCTTATTTGACCCTTTTTGTTATGCCCATTTGTGAATAAAATATTTAATTTAGCATTCTCAAACTATGTTTCATATTTTGACCTTCACATTAGATATGAGTTGCTTGCTTAATGATTCTTGGCATGAGCATTTGGCATATGAAATTCCAAGAGGTAGATGAGCCTTGTCCTGCACGATTTTGAGCCTAAATAGACTAATATTTCTTTCCATATGTGACTTCTTAGATTTCAAGTCTCTAGAACTTGCTTTAACTTTTGTTCAAGACCACATTTAGCTTGCACATTTAGGCAACATGATTGATGCATTCTTTGACTTTATGAGCTATATTGACCAAATAGCCACCCTTATGTGAATGATTTATCCTTTACTACCCCTTTGAGCCTTTACTGTGTTTGTCAATGAGAACCTATATTATTATCTTTGGCCAAGCACATATGTTTCACCCTTTTAGCTAAGACTATAAGGTTTTCATAGTCGATTGGGAGTAGTTTGTGGACAATAACCTTTTACGATATTGTGGTTTGGTTGGATATGATAAAGAAGTCATGCTTTTCTTTCCCTTCAAAGTCAATTGCATTATGTTTTGTGAGTTGTAAAAAAAGTGTTGAAAATGCATAGTTTCCTTTGCCATTATGCTCCTCATAAAGGAGGAAAAGAGAAAAAAAAGAGAAAAGAAAATGAAGCACACCAAAGGTGTGTACAGCAAAAAGGAAAAAAAATGTGCATATGTTTAAAAAAACAAAAAAGAAAAAAAGAAATAAAAATGATACACTATGTAACACCCCAAATACACATATTTACTGTCTGCAGTGTCTCAAACAATTCTCATGAATGGAAGTGATGAACCCAATGATAGGGGTGTTATTGTCATCCCAAAAAGGACAAGGCTTAAAGCAAATACTTTAGAGAGGATATAGTTGAGCATAAATCAAACTCATACACGTTTAGCATCACAACTAAAATGAGGTTTATACATCATAACTAAGCAATTACCATAAAGTTTACATCTCCATCAACTTAAGATCTTAAACACAACTCTAAAAACGAAAACTACACATGTATGACATTGCTGTTGATCCATCCAGATCCCTTGCTCAACCTATTTCTCCAGCTGGTTTGCTGTCATGAAGGCGTTTCACTGATCATTTTCCTAAAACAAAACATGAAAAACATTTCAAACCGTGAGCCAAAGCTCAGTACATACACGTGTTGAGTTCTATAGGCAGATCTAGTCGACAATTATGAAATTTAAACTTTCATTAAACTTGTATGGTACAATATATCTTGGGCTCAATTTAACTCAATCCAATATATTTTATGCTGATGTTTCATGTTGATTTATTTGCTAGTACTTCCACAACATCAACCGCTGAGAGTTCTATGCTTTCTTCAAATGTAAATGTTAATTGTAGGTCATAAAGTACTACAGGCTCCAACTTAAATGAGTTTGGATCCATTGTTACTTTGAGATGCTTGCCAATGTAACACTAGTTGAACATCCAATTTCTCGAGCTCTCTCCTAAAAGGTTCAACTGAGTAATCACTGTGCCTTCCTACTTACAGCATCTGCCACATCATTAGCACTTCTTAGTGATATTCGATCTACAAGTTAAAATCTTTAAGTAATTCTAGTTAACACCTTCATCTCAAATTGAGCTCCTTCTGAGTGAAAATGGACTTTAAACTTTGATGATCAGTATAGATCTCATAGGCTACCCCTTATAATTAATGTTTTTAAATTCTTACTACAAAGTTCACAGCTCTTAGTTACAAATAATGGGTAGGGTGATTTCCTTCATAAGGCTTGAACTGTCGGAAGGCATAAGCTACCACTTTATCTTCTTGCTAACTTTCATGCACATTTAATTCTTGAAATGTCGTTTCACACGTTTCTTCCCACTCAAATTTAATAGCTTTCTTTAATAAATTGGTTAGGGGAGATGTTATCATTGAAAAACCCTTCACAAAACTTCAATGATAGCTAGCTAAGTCCAAAAGCTTCAATAATAGTAACATTGGTGGGCCTTAGCTACTCTATAATTGCTTTCACCTTCAATATGTCAGCCTTAATTCCTTCCTTTGAATCTACATGTTCCAAAAACACCACTTCTTCTAACCAGAACTCACACTTCTATAATTTGCCATGTAATTGGTGTTTCGTCAAGGTCCGCAACATTGTCCTCAAATGAGTAGCTTGTTCATTTCTGCCTTTGGAGTATGTCAAGATGTCATCTATAAGCACCACCAAAAACTTGTCTCAGTAGGGTTTGAAAATTCTATTCATAAGATCCATAAAGGCTGTTGGGCCATTGGTTAGGCCAAAAGGCATTACTGTAAACTCATAATGACTATACACAGTTCTAAACGTAGTGTTGGGGATGTCTTCTGGTTTAATCCTAGGTTGATAGTATCCAGATCTCAAGTTAATCTTAGAAAAGACTCTTGCTCCTTACAGTTGATCAAATAGGATCTATTCTTCTTCTTCAGAAATGGAACTGGGGAACCCCATGATGACACATTTGGTCTAATAAATCCCTTATGCAATAGCCCATCTAATTGAATCTTTAATTTTCTAAGCTCTATTGGATCATACGATATGGGGCTTTAAAGATAGGTTGGGCCCCAGGGATTGATTCAATCTCAAAATCTATGTCTCCTTGAGGGGGGGTAATCCTGCTAACTCTTCGAGAGAGGAAAAAGAACATTTCTAAACTCACAAATTGTAAGAATGTCTTCTGCTTTCTCTTTCTTTTCTTGAGTATCAATGGCATATCACCAGTACCCAATACATCCTTGGCACATTAGCCTGCTTTCTTTTATAACAGGAATTAGGGGGCAAGGTTTTTCCTCTCTCTTCCCATTAAAACATACTTCTCTACCTTTTCCTTCCTTTAAAATGACTTTAAGATCTGTACAATCAATCTTAAACACATAATCACATAACCCTCTTCATTCCTAGAATGATATCAAAGTTTGACAAATTAAATTGAGTCAAGTCTTCAGAAAATACAAGTCCACCAATAGTAATGGGAACAAGTTTATCAGAGATAAGACACTCAACTATAAATTTATTGGGTAACTTGATTTTATACTTGGTTTCTACCTTCCTATTCTCGGGGTTTAATTATATAGCAGATCGGGTGAATATAAATGAATAATGACAACTGAATCAAATGATACACAAAATGGCTTTAAAATTAAAAAGCAAGTTACAGTAACTACTGTACCAAAAGTGGCAACTTTCTTCTTGCTCAACATATATGCCCTTCCTACAGCTGCGAGCCTTAGAGGTGGGAGCCCTTGTCTACAGCCTTCAGTCTTCAAGGACAGGTAGCAATGAAGTGCTCTGGGCTATCATGCCACAGGCATTTATTAGTTCCCACTCGGCTAAGTTTGCAGGACGGCCCTTGGGAGGAGCAAGAATAGGCTTCTTCTAGTTTATACTCTCACTTGAAGCTTCCTGCTCAGTCCAATTCCTCTTCTGACTAATTGGGTTTAAGACCCTCAACTCAGTCTTCACTCATTCCATTTCAGCTGCTCGCTCATATAACTCTTGATAGGTAAGGATCAGTTGCCCAGCTAGCCGGTTACGAATGTAGAAAGCTAATCCCTCTTCAAATCTTTTCATTTTTTTAGTCTTTTAGACAATACATACTCAAGGACAAACCTGGATAACTCTATAAACTTAGTAGCATATTGCATCATTGTCATACTACCACTCATCTTCAGTTCCATAAACTCTTTCCCCTTCTGCCTTTGAACTATAGCTAGGTAGAATTTAGCCCTCAGTCCATCCAAAAATATACTCCAGGTGAATTCAGGCCCTAGGTGCCTATCCTTAACTGTGTTCTACCGGATATCAGCTTTTCCAGTTAGGTAGAATGTCCAATGTTCACCTTGTTCTCCCTTGGAACACCTAGCACTATAAAAATTTTCTCCATCCTTCTAATCAAGTCCTCTAACTCTACTACATCATACTTTCCATCATACACTTTAGGGTTGCATCATGCTATCCTATCTGCTACCTTATCATCCCTATAAGGGTTTTTAGCAGGTACTAGGGGAATCTGTTTCATCTATTTAACTACCAAGGTCGACCAATAATTGGGGTTCCTAATATTGTTAGCTAGCATAGAGGAAAATTGGGGCATTCCACCAAGGTTTGGTGGTACATTACACGAAGCTTGGTTACCTGACCCTTGACGCTAGTGCATAGCATCTCCTAAGGGGGCCTCCGCATTGTTTTTTATAGGTTCAGACATTCTAGCTATACAATAAATAGAGCGATTCAATCACTTCACTACCACCATCATATGAAATAATCACACATAATTGTGTACATGTGTGAACCATGACGCTATAAAATAGTATGCAGTAAAGAGATGTGAGTGGGCAAAGAAGTATTCGGCACTGTGTTTATTGCATATGGACCCATCTAACAAAGAAAAACATAAAAAAGGAACATAAGAGGGACAAGCGGATATTGCTATTGTCACCAATCTCTAATGATATAATAATAACCCCCATTAACCAACCTTCTCACCCTCCTATCTCTATTCTTCATACTTCTTGTCCCATCAAGAAAATCTTAACCTAGCTCTAATACCAAAGCTGTAACACCCCAAATGCACATATTTTACTGTCTGCAGTGTCTCAAATAATTCTCGTCATTAGAAGTGATAAACCCAATGATCGAAGTGTTACGCTGTCCCAAAAAGGAAAAGGCTTAAGGAAAATACTCTAGAGATGATATAGTTGAGCATAAATCAAACTCATATATATTTAACATCACAGCTAATATGAGGTTTATATATCATAACTAAGCAATTACCATAAAGTTTGCATCTCTATCAACTGAAGATCTTAAACACAACTCCAAAAATGAAAACCATACATGTACGACATTACTGTTGATCCATCCAAATCCCTTGCTCAACCTATTTCTCCAGCTAGTTTGCTACCATGAAGGCGTTTCACTGGTCATTTGCCTAAAACAAAATATGGAAAGCATTTCGAACTATGAGCCGAAGCTCAGTACATGCATTTCTATATGGTGAAATGATCATTGCATAAATTGGTTTGGCCTGCTTTTGCAATTCATTTTAAGTTAAAATAGTGACTGACATGTATGTAAAACTACATTGCTAATTATTATCTGGTAGTAAGTCCCTTATAACTGCTATGATCTATGGATAAGTGCACACCTGCCAAGCCGATCAGGTGACCTGGCCTAAAGCCGTGCCGGTAACTGGAGCACGAATGCCCTATAGATAATAACTGGTGGGGCCACTAATTAAATGATAAATCACTGTATTAACTGATTCATTAATGTACTTACCAAAACGTGATAACTTTAATAAATACACTCTAACTTCTAAAGATACAGGCCATGAATGTACATGGAGTCTTTAAAAATGCAATCTCACTTGATAATACTTATGCACAATGAGAAACGATAGGTTAGACCCTGATTCTGTTTAAGAAATGTAATTATACGTATATATAATTAGTAAGCAACGCTAACTTTCATAATTTGTAACTACAATAGAAATTCATTAAAAGGCATCCATAACTCAAATAATCCAATAGAAGATAAGTTACACCAAAATGATTTGAAAACTAAATGAATTAGGGTAATCTAACTTAAAGTAAAATAACGTTGGAGTAAAACTGGTCAAGGTAGAATAATTGAGATCATAAAAGAAAGTCTTTGACAGTTATAATTGAATGTGAGTTTTTTTTTTTTTTTGACATTCTACGATAGATAATCAAGGTTTAAGGCCAAGAGGGGTGTGGATAAGTTCAGTATAGCCTTAAACAGACTAGTTTGATATGAAAAATACTGTTCTTGATTCATTACGCACCCCACCTCTCCAATTTCATTCTCATGCCATTCAACTTAGCTTTCCAAAACCAAGTAAGATTCTAAGTACAATCAAAGTTGTTACTGATTCAAGCTCTACTTTAGAAAATTCATAACTTTCACCCCCGACCTCAAATGGAGACATAATCCCCAATATGGAAAGCTTAGAAAGTCCCTCAAAACTTTCATTAATAGTGTAAAACACAATTCTCACAATACAGTTTCTAAAACTGAGCTTAAACACAATTGTGCATAGTTTTAATCTAACTTGTGTAGTCTTAGAAAAATAGCCATAACATTTTCCACAGAACTCAAATTGATCTAATTCAAAAGGCATTTGAAAGGTAACTCAAGGATATATGCATACACCAAAAATCATAATTTTTTAACTAGCAGAATATTACCAGTTTATTCCTAAACAGACCCCTATTTTGGGATCCTTCACAGCCTGTTGTCCACGTTATAAACCCTCTTTTTCACATAATATCCCCCTAAAATAACTTGTTAAAATTACCAAATCATGGTGTGTCCCTCAAAATCACCTTATATAGCCATAATACTCAATTTTTACTTCATAATCACCTTCATCAAGTTTTTAATTCTTCTCATTATCAAATCACTCAAAACACATCCATAAGCCTACTTATTGGCATAAATAAGCAAAATGATCTCATTTAATCAATTGGTGGAAATCCCATAATTCACCCCTTTATGGAAAAAAAAAATCACACCAAGTCATTTCCGAAGTTAAACAACACGATCAAGATTCATTTTCCATCCAAGCATACATAAATGACATGCTTGTTGCCAAGAAAAAAATTAAACTATGCATAATCATCAAAACCCTATCTCATGACCAACTTAAATCCACCTTTAATTCATCCAAAACTACACTAACAACATCATAATCATTTATAAAATTTAGGATTAGCATATCAAATACAAAACAATCTATAACTATCATTTTAACTTAAGCTTGCATGAACATGATCAACCTCAAACTTTACTTACTTTCCCACTTTACGAACTATCAAAATGTCAAAATAACTCTTATTTCTATCAAAACAACATGATCAACCATCAAAAAAACAAAAATAAGATTCCAAAACTAAATCACAAATCAAAATCAACAAGATTTAGTTAGGGTGTTACTCAATTTGATGCTTGAAAAAGAGGTATAAGTGGTGTTGGATGTTTGTGAGAGTATAAGGGGTAGCTAGGGTGGCTGTGGGTGGCTGCCTGGTGCTAAGGGATGGTGGGAGGTGGCTGACATGGTGACTGGCTGCAACAACCAGAGAAGGCAGCCGAGCAGAGAGGGAGAGGAAGAGAGAGAAAGGGTCTTGAGACTTTGAGTTTTACTTGGATGAAATGACTCTAAAAATCCCTTGGTTGAGGCTAATCTAGCAAAAGTTAGCTTAATCCAATAATAATTAGATACATTTAGTGGTGCTTTTTCGAATAAATAGGAGTAATGCTTGTTGGGCTGAAATCGGGCCCAAATGAATTTTGATCTGGAAATTCACTTTACGCAATTGAAATTGTTTGCAGCTCGAAATTTCTTTTTTAAATCATTATGAAAAATAAATTAATTATTTTAAAGCATATTTATCAGGGTCAGTTATCAATTTCAATAGAATTTCACGATAATAAAAACCTGAATTGCAAAGTGAGACCCAAATGATATTTTTCCAAAGGGGATGATTAAATGTGATAATTAAATGTGAGAAAAAATAATAATCATGACTTAATTAAATAAATAAGCATGACTTAGGGTCGGGCCATTACATATTTAGAGGATTTGGCATTGGTTTATATTTTAGGCACTTTCTCTTTTGACATCACTTGGGGATGCTGTTGATACTTTAAGCAGTATGTTTTAGTTGGGAGATGATAGTTTATGCTCTTAGTCTTGGTTTTTAGCTCCACAAATTGCAAAATGTTTGTTCTCTCCTTACCTTTACCCATTTGCCCCGTTACAACCCTTAAAAGTCCTCATGATTGCCTTGTGTACTTTGCACTCGAGTGGTGGCCAGTTAAAGAGTCTTATCAAGCTTATGGTTGATTTGGTTCTACGGAATGAGATTTAAGAGAACCGCACTTTTTTGAAACACATAAGTGATAAGTGTCTCATCTCTAAAGTGAGGTTCTATTGGTTCTTCTAGGCTCTATTTATTATAATTTGTGAATGTGGTTGTTCAAGTTGATTTGAGTAACTGCTTTAATATTTTGATGTGATGGTTCTTACCCTTTTCGAAAATTTCCTTATCTAATCTGTTTGTAACTTTTTCATCACTTTTAGGCTAAACGTATTGGGTTGATTTGGTTATTGATGCTGCTATTGATGTCTTCTTGAGGAGGTTATTCATATGTTTACCCTCGGTTTCATGATCGCTTAGGGACAAGCAATGGTTTAAGCATGGGAGAATTTGATAAGTCCTTAAAGTGCATACTATTTTGAGATCATTTTGTGCCATTTTTAGATAGAATTATGTGCTTTATGTTATAATTTATACTCTTTTTTCAGTTTTACGCTCAGGTATAGTTCTTTTCTGTGTCTTGCAAGTTTACAGAGCATTTCACCCAAAAGCTGACCAAAACTGGGCAAAAGTTGACTCCTTATGGACACCCCTAAGTCACCATGCCCGTGGAAGGGAGAAAGGACAAAAGATTACTGAGATCGAGCTCACCACAGATGGTCCGTGGTGAAGGCTACAGTCCGTGGTGAAGCCATAACTACAAGCCTCTTCGTTTTTCTTCATCGTGTGGCTGAGGTTGATCGTGTTCCTCTTTAAAAAGAGCCATTTTCATAGTAGAGAGAGGACACATAGTAAAGAAGGAGAACTCTTCTCTCTATTGCTTTTTCATTTTTTCTATGTTTATTTATATTTTTAGTAGTCTTGAGTGTGAGTGTTGAAGAAGTGGTTGCTATTTTAGAGCACTCACAAAGTTGGGAAACCCTTGAAGGATCTCCAATTGCACTAAATTCTCTTCTCCCAAAACTCTATTTAGTCTTCTTGATTTGAAGATGTGTGAGTAGTTTTCTAAATCTAGGAATTGTTACCCAAGTATTGATGTTGGAATCCTTCATCTTTATTTAGTTGTGCTTGTTCTTGATTGGGATTGGTTGAATTCTATCTTATGTGTGCAATTGTTTTGATTGGATTCAGGCTAAATTCATTAGCTAATTCTAAATAGTTAACTGAAGGACTGAAATGTGAAACTTGTTATTTGAGTGACAAAATAGGACTTGACTTAACAATACTTGTAAGAGATTCGCTTGTTAAGAGGACCCCTTAGTGATCAAAGATCTATAACTAAGACTAAATAAGGACATTAGAAAGAAGGACTGGTTACTTTAGGCAATTCATTTTATTTCGAAAGAAGATTGAATTCTAAATTCAATTGCACTCTTTTCAATCCCTCATAATAGATCAAGTACATGATATATTGCATTGATCCGCATCTTTATAGGGTGAAACAAATTCCTAGATGTTTTTAATTGATTTAATTCTCCAATTAGGCTGTACTATCATTCAACTTATTAATTGAAATTGCTTGCCTAGTACTTTTAAAGGACAAAACTCAGTAGATTACAATTGATCTTCGTGGGAATGATATCTTTACTAAACTACAACACCCATGTGCTTGCGGGCTAAGTCACTATCCTAAGTACATACCAACTGACCATAAGTAAATACCCTCTAGGACACCGGCCGATTTCATAGTTGGCCTACGAGATTGACTCCTGTTCCTAATTCTAAACTGACAATAATTCTAATCGGGTTTTTCTAAACCAATCCTAGACTTCTATCAAGTTGCAGACTCTCTGTCTTTTTCTGACGCCTAGTCATGCTTGTTTGAGCTAGGATGGGTCTCCTTTTAGGACTTTTATTCTCTAGACTAAGGTTAGAGCCTAGTTGGGTTTCAGGTTAACAGCCCTTTAGAGCTCATTCAGCCTTAAAGCCGACCTCGTCTATAACCCGAGCCACTATGACCGACCTCTCCTAACTCGGGCTCTTCAAAATCTAAAGCATCAATGCATAGACCTTTGGGCTAAAATGTTAAACCATATAACAATACATCCAAATATGTACATGTGTTCCAATCACAAACTAAGGTTCTAGGTAATATGGGTTTCGAGTCATTTTTAGAATAGTCTTCTCGTAACCAAACACTTTGAACATTATCCATAGGGTGTATTGAAAGACTGGGGCATTCCGATTGCTCCCATAAGGGACCGAAAAGTGTGCCACAAGTTGGTGGATCAACTGCATGCTCGATTGAGTTTAGTGGACGACTAAGTAGCTGGCTCATCTCCTAATGGGTAATAATGGGATCACTACCCATAATTTACGCACCTAGCCGTGCACTTTCTGGACTTAAACTGTGCCCTGCATGGCCATGCTTACATGCACGGTTGACCACGTAGATGTCTTCTCTTCAGTTCTTCAAACTTTGGACTCCTTTTATCGACTCCCAAACATCATTCCTTCCCAAAATATCACTCCTCGCTCATTCTCGAACAAATAAGTGCCAGAATTCCTCCAAATCAGCACCAACACACGTGCAAAAGGGGAGATTTCTCCAAATTAGATAGTCATGAGCGAAGAGGCGCAAGTATGGTCAATTCTTTCACTAAACCAAGGGAATATAAGGGAAGGTTTGGTGAAATTTAAGGAGCCAAAATGGCTAAGTTAGAGGTTTATCAATTATATTAGGTCTTCCTTTTCTATTTTAATGGACATGTGCCGATAACACCACTGCAATTACACTTCCGCTAAACACTCTTTAATTAAATAACATATAAAGATAATTCTCTTCTAATTTGGAGGGTTACGTAGGGCTATAGCCTTATACTTGTACCTCTAGTGCAGAAAAACACAAAGGGCAATACGAAACAAACTCAATGGTAACATGCTAAAGAAAAACAATTCGTTTGGCCACACACCCACAGCGTACGACATTAGAATTAAATATAACATTGCAAATCAATATACATCTCCATGGGTCATATATCCAGAGCATAAGGGGAGGCATTCAGATCTTACCAGGAGAAGACAAATAAAGTACTTTATCATCTAAATATACATTTGGTTTCCCATTATAATTATGTGGAGCTACTAAACAACTTGATTCACATGGATACATATGATACTTTTGCATAATCTCTTAAAATTACATGTTAACTAAGATTACATGATTTAGCTCAATAACCAAATATAGACGTCCAATATCTCTCATAACATATTCAAAGAGTGGCTACAAGGAAAAATAATTATTTTACTATAATAAATAGCTTCTGTAAGTATTTCTTAAAACAGTAAAACTATGAATAGAGGAAGAGAAAGGGGTGAGTAAACTACACACTAGATAGGTAATCAACATTCTTAAAGCCAAAACTTCTTCACCAATAGGTATAAGTAGCAACAATTGGTATTAGTAATTCAAAATAGGGTAGAAAAACACTTTATCAATCTAACATACCAACAACTTGTTTAAACTAATAGGTATGCATTAATGTAAATCACATGCCTTAGCAAAATTATTCACGGCACACTAAGTAGCTTAGGAGATGGTTGCTCTCGTGAAATCAACATTAAACTTCCTTTGTAAAACCAGCTTTAGTGAAAATGCTTGATAATTATTAAAGCAAGTCACACATGACAATTTTAACGTCATTGCAAGGTTAAGAGATAATTTTTAATCAACTTCGCAGCTAAAATTCTTTCCTTAAACATCAATTTTGAGCTAACTCGTAGATAAATGGATTACTTACTCCAATTGAGTAAAAGGTACCATTTAGAGCATTAAGAGAACTATTTAGCACTCTCCACATCAAGATGACTGTAGCCCATGACATTTATTCATCTCGGACACATTACCCATATCATTACACTCACCTTAAATACAAGCAAGGCAAGGCTTTTTTCAAAGAACTTAGCAGAGTTGATTTAAAACTCACATGTTTCCAATACTTTTAAGATCAAAAGGTTGCATACTACATCTTTGAATGGTAATCAAAATAAGAACACCAACATAAGTCATATAGGGTATTAGATAGCAAATAGCTACATACACGAGCACAGCAGGTTAGTTCTAAGTTCTCTATTTGATTCTTTAGCAGTATGAGGAATACCTAATATAACAGAAGATTAGAATATAACCAAGGATTGTTTAGCCAATTCACTTCTAATCTAATCTAACATTAGCACATACAAAAAAATCTTCATACGCTGCATGAGTTACTATCATTCTAAATTCAAAACCAATATTCCATGTTCATGATACCCAATAAGCTCAATCTATTTGAAACACATGTAATTCACAAACCACATATAATGCATGGCATCAAGGGCTTGACATGGCGGTGGCTAACAACCAAGAAAAAAGCTAATGTGATGTCTTTCTTTGCCTACTTGCTTTGTTGATATGTCTCAAGATTGAACTTTTTAACCACATATTTTAATCAAAGATTTGAAAACTCAAGTATCTTAAACCTTGTGATTACTATGGTTCCAAGGTCATTTACCAAGTCCAAGTCATAGATTAAAGTCAAGCACAATTTTGTCTACACTGCCAGAATTTTGCAGGCTTTTCATAACTCATTTCATTGAGTCAGAAAGTCCATTTGGATCCGTGAGTATGAATATGAAATTTTAATATCTATACTTGATGGATATGTAACTAATTTTGAGCAAATTACAGTGGAGGTGGTTTGCATCGAAACATTTTGATGCACAGTTTTTATCCAATTGTTCCTGGTTTTGGATATTGAGTTAAATCATGTATCAAAGCCTAATTTAGGGCAACATTTTTTGTGGGAGTGTTATTCAACAGGCTTAGGTATCATGTCATGCAATAAAACTAAGGCTAAAACATAGTCTCTAAAGGTGATTCACGAACCAAAGTTAGCTCATACAAGATTGGCTCCAGTCTACCTAGTTTTTACAGATTAGGTTGGTTCACCTACCAAAAACTTATTTAGAGCCAACATTTTTGTTTTGGGTGTTATTCAACACTTTAAGGTATCCTTCCATGTCAGTAAATTGTGGCTAAATTTCATTCTTCAAGGTGATTCAGTTAGCACAATTTAACATATGCTTGATTGGTCCTGTTTTTCTCAGTTTTAGAAATAGAGTTGATTAGCAACTAATCAGATCAATTAGGCTTCTAATCTACATGTTTAGTGTCTATGAATGCTTCCCCTTTTGGGCAGCTCCAAAATAACATCCAACCTAATGAGGCAAACATGGAAATGTCCAAGAGCAAAGCCATGTCATGAACTCAAGCTTTGGGAAGCAAGTAGACAAATTAGCACACAAGCCACTCAAGCATTCACCATGATGCCTCTTTGCTTACTTGTTTCCTTGATCTTTCTATCTTGAGATTAAGCTTGGTAGCCTAATGATTTCATTGAAGATTCTTAATCTCAAGCAGCTCAAGCTTCATGATTCTTTTGATTCCAAGGTTGATTAACATGTTTAAAAAGTAGAATTAGGTCCCTTAATCTTTATTAGCTAATTTACATTCTGGTTTGTATTCAATGTAAGTGTTGAATGTATAAGCTTGTAATATCTTGTACTTTTGACCCAGAATAACCCTAGAAGAAGGGAACTAGCCCTCCCAAGGCTACAAATACCTCCCGCCTCTTGTAAGGGGCACATTGAGAATTCTAGTGAAAGTTTAAACTTTTGCAAAGGAATGGAGTTGGGAACTTCGTTTTGGTCTTAAAAATCTCTTTCTCTTTATCCAAGTGTTCTTATTAGTGAGCTATAGTGAATCCTTTATGTAATTAGAGGGTGGCTTAACCTCTAATCTAATTGTTGGTGCTTAGGCTTGATTGCTGGCTTTACCTTTAGATCAAGTCATATCATTTCTCTTTAAATTTTTTCTTTGCATTCTCTCATCTTGCATTTGCATCTCATTTGCATTTGCATTCTGACTTTGGTGGGTTAACCCTCCTTTTTCCATTTTCTAACGGTTGTAATTTTTATCTAATTCTCTTTATTGTTGACCCCCCTTGTTCTTTCGAGGGCTGCGGTTTTCCATTTAAGTAAAAGAAAATAACCCTCTCTAGTTTACTAAAGTTGAGGTTCACAAAAAAGAAAAGCAGACCCTCTCTTTGCATTGTAGTGTTCAATGAAAAGATCTAACCCACCCTAAGTCATTTAGAGTTGCAGTTTTAAGGCCTGTTTTGTAAGGTTCGGCCTTCTAAGTGTTTGATTGTGTTTGCTTGTGATAGGCTCAACAAACCGACACTGACACTAGACTTGGGGTCAAGGAAACCCCACTCATGAAAGTGGTATTACAGCACAGCCTGGTGAGTTGTTTATTTTCCTTCCAAATTCTATTACCCCACAATCTAGTTGCTCACCTAAAAAATGTGTTTCCTTCAGCTATAAAAGAACCTAGCAACCCAAACACTTTTCCAGCTAAAAAGAACTAAAGCCACAAAGAGCCTCAAACGAAGTTTACTATCAATCTGGTTCTTCTACTTTTTGACACTTAAACCACAGCTCATAACCAGTTCTAAGAATCTTATCTCTTGGCGAAGCAAATGAAATAAAGAGGGAAAGTAGAATTCAAAATCTTCAATAAAATTTTCATTCCATTTCTAGCAAACCAAGACAACATCTAGCAATGTTAAAGGATGATCTGGGTGGAGGATGAAGGAGCCATTTAAGGCAGCGAAGAGATGACCTTAAGAACAAGAAATTTGATCCTTCTAATTTTGATAGGAGCTTAAATGCGAATTCATACCTGAAGTTGGTGCAATCCCCTAAGAGGTTCTTTTATTTCAAGGAGTATTCTGAGGAAAAAGCCTTCAGAGTTGTTGTCTACAAGCTTCAAATGTATGCTTCTTTTTGGTATCAGAATACTAAAAAGTAAAGAACTAGGGATGGTAAGTCTAAAATTAGAACTTGGACTAAGCTTAAGGAACTCACGTATAAACTATTCCTACCTAGAACATATAAGCAAAAGCACCACCTAAGATTATCTTCCTTGAGTCAATGTAGCCTAGGGGGTAAAGAATTCATCCATTGTTTGGAACAACACCATATTGGGAGTGAGATTGTGGAGAAACAAATGAAGTCTATAAAAACATTAAGCGAGCCTTTAATTTGGGTTAGCTTACCTCAAGGACATTTTGTCTCACCGATGGATGAAAGTCACCCTAATAAAGAGAAAACTAAGGACACATTCAAGGAGACTCCAATAAAGCTAGAAATTGAGGGAGAGTAAAAAGAGAATGAGAAGATCTTCATAGGACCAAATGAACGAGAGCTCTTAGAAATTCCACAAATCCATGCGAAATTCGTAAAAGAAGATTAGCTGAATCAAGAGCATAAGCCCAACAAATCTGCCAAAATTGATGTTTAAGAAAATAAGGCAATATAGATCTTACCTTTGATGAAATAAAGCTCACTTGGCTCCACATTGTCCCCCCTTCAAAGGACAATGAAATCTGACTTGCTGAATTACAAAGAGGTACTTAGACTTAAAATGTCTTTTCATGACTAGATTTGAATTTTTAATAAACTTATGTGAGCCAGAACCTGCTGTTTTGATTATTTAAGGAGACCATCCCCTAAAATATTTAAAAAAGCATATATGTTCAAGAAAGATGGAGCACAAAGTACTTTAGAGTGCTCACAACCTGAATGTTGCACCAAATTCTCATGGTCATTGTTAGGGACAAGGATTCTCTTTACGAATTGCTTTTACATGCTGGAATTGATCTACTAGGATTTAAGGACAAATCCTCTCTATGAGGGGGGGTTTTGATGCATTGCTTCAGGGGTTAGACATGGCAGTAGCAAACAACCAAGCAAAGAGCTCATGTGATGTCTTTCTTCACTTGCTTTGCTTGCTTGTTTACTTGATCTATCTCAATATTAAACTTGGAAACCACATATTTTGATAATGATTTGAGACCATGAGTAGATCACACCTTGTGATCATTTTGTTTCCAAGGTCATTTACCAAGTTCAAGTCAAAGATTAAAGTCGAGCGCAACTTTGTCTACACGACCGAATTTTATAGGTTTTCTTTAACTCATTTCAATGACTTAAAGAGCTTCATTTTGGATCCAAGAGGATGAATATGAATGACTAATATATCTACTTTATGGATATGTAATTTATTTTGTGCTAAATGCTGTGGAATTGGTTCGTCTAGATCAAAACATTTTGATGCATAAGCTTGATCTAATTCCACCCGGCTTTGGAGATTTAGTTGATTCACCAATCAAAGCCTGATTTAGGGACAACATTTTTGTTGGTTGTGCTATTCAACATCCTTAGATATCATATCATGCAAGCAAATTGAGGCTAAGAATAGTTCTTAAAGGTGATTCACTTAGCCAAAGTTAGCCTATACAAGATTCGCTCTAATCTACTTAGTTTTGGAGATTAGGTTGGTCCACATACCAAAACATTATTTAGAGCCAATATTTTTTTGTTTTGGATGTTAGTCAACATCCTAAGGTCTCCTTCCATGCAAAGAAAGTGAGGCTAAATCAGATTCTTCATGATGATTCAGTTAGCCTAAGTTTGACATGTGCTAGATTGGTCCCATTTTGTGCAATTTTGGAAATAAGTTGATCCTCCTACCAGAACCTAATATAGGGAGATTTTTCTTATTTGGATGCTTTTTGACATCCTAAGGTTGCTAGCGATGCAAAAAAAAATGGTCTTAATACAGTTCTAGATGAGAACTTCTTTACTCAAGATTAGTGACTAATTGGATCAATTAGGTCTAATCTACCTATTTAGTGTCTATAACCGCTCCTTTTGTACTGCTTTAAAATCATATCCTACCTGATGAGGGACACATGGAAATGCCCAAGTGCTCACTAAAAGTATCTATTAGTTCACTAAAAATTTATCTAAGCTTACTAGCATATTTGAGTGAGCTATATAGTATTTTTAGCGAATGAAACTGAGTCTACAATCGCATATTTTAGTGAGTATACACAATTTGTAGCGAACCGAAATCCGGTTGCATAACTATTTATGTACAACCGATTGTATGATACAAGAATTATATATATTTGGAAGGCCTATTTGTGCTTTGGGGACTTGGATAGGAATTGATTTCGGATTTCTTGTTAGTCTCAAAGAATATTGGACATGGGTGTTGGACGGGCCTATTTTATTAGGCCCGACGGCCATGAAGTGTCGCTTAGGGCAACACCCTTAGCTGCCCCATAACCTATAAAAGGAGGTTTGAGGGGTCAGATAGGGAGATATATGCAAGACATAAAATCCCAGACTCTCCTCCTCTCCCCTCATGACTGCCCTACCATCTCCGCTGGGCTTCGGGTTTAGGACGTGGACACCCACAAGGCGACTCTGGTAGCCTCCCCTCATCACTACATATGTGGACTATTCCCGACAGTTGTTTCCACATTCCAGGTCAGTCCTATTTGTCTAACAGTGGTATCAGAGTCTGACTGATCAGATTAGTCCCGTTTTAAGTATTTAAAGATCTGAGTAATAAGCATGCGTGATTCTTTGAACGTGACTATATGATTAGTTTAATTTTTGTAATTATGCAATCAAAAAGGCATGCTTCTGTGTTTCTAAAATCTCAAATTGGCTAAAGATTAGTTTTCTAGTCATAATCACTTATGAACATATATACTCAAGTAATTCCTGTATACCATGCGAGTATGTGTTAATCTGTCCATGCCCAGATTATCATGCGAGTAACATCATTAGTTGATTATCATCGCTCTTTATGTAATTAGAAAGCATGAACCTTTATATTACTGAGTCCAATTAAGATGAATCAGATTCATGTATGTATATGCCTTGTAATACTAGCATGCTCAGTTTGTTACCTTTCATAAAAAGGACCTTCTTTTTTATTGGTAACCCTTGAACCAAAACAGGCAAACAGAACATATGATTTGGTTCATGCCTAATATTCTGCAATCATTTTTTTGAGAATATTAACATGCTGCTAAGCCCAATCAGATTTAATTAAACCCTTGTTAGCATGATGGTTAATTAAATCAAGATATGTGCTGAACCCCTAATCACCTAGACCTAAACATCCTAATCTCTCTCACATTAAAACCCAAATCGAAGCCTCATCAAAATAAAAATTAAAAATTAAAAAAGGGAGGAAGAAAAGCGGTAGAAGAGACTCATATCGAAACCTAACCCATCATAAAACACCACGAGGGGTGGCGCGTACCTGTCACGTGCCTCCGACAAAGGGTTTTTCATGCTTCCTTCTTCCTCATCCGCCATCCAGGCACGATGATCCATGCAACCATGGAAAGAAAATCAAAAAATGCCATCTTTTCGAAGCACATGCATCCACGCGCCGCTGCCTCAGTGACGCGTTGGGCGCGTGGGCCACTTCCCATACTCGATTTCGGCCGATCTAGATAGTGGTGCCCTTGGTTCTCATCAGGCTGACATAGATCGAAAGCTGAGAGCTTTTTTTTTTATGGCGGTGTGAGTAGTGGTTTTAGTTCTTCACTTGGGTTTTCGACGTACGATGGCCACGGAGGACCACCGTTGAAGACAGTCGTAGTAAAGGACAGTGACGGGGCTTAGTGCTCCATTTTTCCATGGTCATGGTGACCCGAGATGAAGAGAGAGAGGAGGGTTCCCTTTCAGGGTCAAGAGGAGGAGAAAGATCAGAGAGAGATTCGAATGAAGAGAGAGAGAAAGATTAGGGTTAGTAAAGGTTAGTGAGTGAGTTGCTCACTTATAAAAGGGCCCAGTTCGGGCTAACTTTACCACAAAAAAAAGAGGGGTCCCCTTTTGTTTGGTAATTGTAGGCCGCTTTGTTTGGCCCAAATGTTTGTTTTGATTTGAGCCGTTTTATTTGGGCCAATTTTGTTTCTGTTTTGATTTGGATTGTTGAATATTTGCTCTCATTAACATATAATTTCATTTTATACGTTGAAAGTGGCCATGGGTTGGTCCTATATTTCTTTTTGATGAGTTATGTTCTTTTCACCTTTATTTTTGTTTCATATTATGTAAAATTGTTAATAATATGGACATTTAAGATTGAAATATATTTAACTTTGTGTTATATCCTAAGTTGTTTTTCATGAATTGGTTTCATAAAGCTTATGTAAATATGTTTTGCATAATTAGAAGGGAATATCTTTGTGATAATCACTGAATTAAAATGTTGAACAAACCTTTGAAGGAAATGCTATAAAGTTAAGCTAATAATTAAATTAAAGAAACTCTAAAAATTCAGATCTATACGTGATGATTATGAGTTTAGCAAAATTTTTGAACGTATAATATAAATGATGGGGTTTTCTTGATAATTTAATTATTAAAATAATATGTCTAACAAAATAGTACATTTAGATATGGCAACTAAGAACATGGTAGGTTGTATACAATCTAATGATAAATTGGATGGCACAAACTACGATGTCTGGCATCTGAAGGTCCAGTTCGTATTAAATGATGGTGATATGTTGGCCTCTTGACCTCCTCTACGCCTGCTCTGGCTGAAAAAGATGAGCAAGGTAGGGATATTACTGCTACTGAGCAGTACCAAGAGAACCTAAAGGCGTACCAAGCATGGTTCAAACGCGATCGTTCTACACGCTGCACTATGCTGTCTTACATGCAGGACAATCTCCTGGGTGAGTTTGAACGCTTCCCCACTACTAAGGACATGTGGGCACAACTTAATATTAGGTTCGGGCAGACATCTGCTACAAGGTTGCATACCTTGCAGCTAAAATGGATGCAATATACCATTGACTCTAGTCGTAGTATTTTCAAACACCTTCGAACCATGAGTGTTATGGTTCGAGATGTTAAAGCTACAGGGCAAGAAGTTTCTGAGAAGAACAGGTCCAAAATATGATAAGGGCTCTTCCTAATGATAATGAACATTGGAAGAGTTTTAAAGTAATCATGACACACAGTAAGCACATCAAGACCTTCGAGACAATGTCCAAACACCTCGAAATAGAGGAAGAGCATATAAAGATATATGTGCCTCATAGTGTGGCATTCATTGCCAAAGGATCGAGGCGTAGAGGCAAGAAACCTTACCATGGTAAGAAACCTAAGAAGGGTCCCCTTCCTCCTCAAAATTCTCGCTCCAATGGTGGTACTGCCAAGAAGCATAAGGCTAAGGGCAATAGTGCTAAGGATATGTCACATGTGAAGTGCTATAACTGTGGAAAGAAGGGCCATTGTGCTTGGGATTGTCCTGAGCTAGCTAAGGTACCTCTTTCTACCAAAACTCCTGAATTATATGTTTGTTCCCATGTATTTGTTGCTAACTCTCTTCCTCAATGGATTGTAGATATGGGGGTAACAAAGCACATAGTTCAGAATAGGGCTGGATTCGTGGAGTTCCATCGCTACCCAGTGGGTTCACGGACTGTCGTACTACAGAACGGTAGTGAAGAAGATGTCCTTGGAGTTGGAACATACCAGCTCAAATTCCATAGAGGAAACAAGCTACTTCTTCATGACGCCCTCTATACACCTTGGGTGCGATGCTCCTTAGTTTCTTATGTTTCTTTAATAAGATTATGTTTCACTTTTGGTTTTCGTCTAGATGGTTTAGATTTGTTCTATAATTGCAATTTATTTGGCTGAGTGACTTTGAAAGGAGATTTCATTGTTTTGGATTTGGATGATTACTATAGTAATATATCCTCTGCTTTTGTTTCATACTTTGACTCCAACTTTGAATCTGTTAAGTGGTATGCTAGACTTGGCCATGTGGGCTAAGATAGGATAAATAGGCTAGCTAAAGAAGGCCTTCCAGACTAACTCACTACGGTTAACTTGCCTAGGTGTGAGTCATGTCTAGCTGGTAAGGCAACAATGAAGCCTTTTCGTAAGGCCTCAAGAGCATCTAGTCCCCTAGAATTAATCCACTCAGACATATGCGGATCCATGAACGTTAAAGCACGACATAGGGCTATCTATTTCATTACTCTTATAGACGATTATTCATGATATGGGTATGTGTACCTACTATCTTGTCGCTACGAGGCGCTCAATGTGCTCAAACGCTTCATAGCAGGAGTAGAGACTCAATTAGAACATAGGGTTAAGATTCTTCGAACTGATCGAGGTCGTGAATACCTCTCTGATATTTTTAAGGAGTTCTATAAGAAAAAAGGTATACAAAGACAGCTAACGATTCCACGCACTCCACAACAAAACGGTGTTGCGGAATGCAGGAATCGTACATTACTTGATATGGTCAGGTCAATGATGGCACATGCTAACCTCCCAATTAGTTTCTAAGGAGATACGCTGCTTATGACAGCTTACATCCATAACCGTGTGCCAAGCAAGAGTGCAGCTGCCACACCATATGAGTTATGGTTTGGTAAGAAGCTATCCTTGGACCATTTACTCCTATGGGGTTCGGCCGGATATGTGCATACATAAACATGGAAAACTTGGTCCAAGAGCCACCAAAATGGTGTTCATTAGGTATCCCGCACAATCTAAACGATATGTGATGTATGGGGAACACGTAAATGGTGGCATGACAGAAATAGATTCCCGTAATGTCAATTTTCTCACGGATGAGTTCCCGACCACGGGTGAAGTCAAGAAGGATGTCGAACTATTTGAATTATAGCAAGACATCCAACCATCTTTCGGTGAAGGGAAGAATTTATACTCTAACCAAGTCACTAAAGATGATATGCCTCCCCTATCCGAAAGGAATGGGGGAGACTTGTCTGCTCTGGAGAATGAGAACCGTCCTCAATCTCCCATACATGAGGAGAGTCAACCTATGAGTGAGGTTCGTCCTCAATCTCCTGTTCCCGAACATGCAGTTAGTCTATATGTTCAGGATCCCACACCCTAGAGGGATAGTGGGAGCAACTCTCCACATGCTCAGGGTCCCACACCTCTTAGAGAAAGAGGTAGAGATACCTCACCTAGGCAGACAAACAATGAAGGTCCTAAGATCCGAAGGAGTGAGCGTGGAAGAATTCCTCGATGATACTTCCAAATCGAAGCGAAAATATTCCTATGCACTCCCTTGGAAGTTGAGGAGCCTACCTCTTATTAAGAGGCAATTGATTCACCAAACTACAAAGAGTGGATGGATGTCATGAGAGATGAGATAGACTCGATGGTGAGAAATAAGGTTTGAGAACTTGTTGATCTTCTAACCCAACGTAAGTCTATTGGAAAGAAGTGGTTTTCAAGATAAAACATTGGGTAGATGGTTTGATCGATAAGTTCAAATCCCATTTAGTGGTGAAACGGTTTACATAAATTGAGGGTGTAGACTATGAAGAGACATTTTCTCCTGTGGTGAGATATGCCTCTATTCACCTACTCCTAGCCATGGTTGCCCATTTGGACTTAGAGTTGTTTCAAATAGATGTAGAGACTGCTTTCCTCAATGGTAGCCTTAAGGAAGAGATCTATATGGACTAACCCATTGGCTTTGTATCAAAGAGACAAGAGGATAAGGTGTGTCATCTTAAAAGGTCCATATACGGTCTTAACTAATCTTCCAGATCGTGGTACTTAAGATTCCATGAAGCTATAACTTTGTTTGGCTTATCCATGGTTTCGAATGACCACTGTGTGTATGTCAAATGGTCGACCGGGGTGGATTATGTTTCTTACCCTATACGTTGATGACATACTACTGGCTGGGAATAACTTGGAGATGATCGAAGCTACTAAGAAGTGGTTGTCCTCCATCTTTGACATGAAGGACATGGGTGAAGCCAAGTATGTCCTAGGCATGGAAATAACCAGAAATCATCCTAAGAAACATTTAGGTATGAGCCAGGAGGCGTATATCAAGAAAGTCTTAGAATGATTCTATATGCATTATTCCAAGCCCATAGACACTCCAGTTGAGAAGGGTTTAACCTTGAGCCTTGACTAATGCCCAAAAACAGACAAAGAAAAGAAGACAATGAGCAATGTCTCTTACACCAGTGTCGTAGGAAGCCTAATGTATGCCATGTTATGTACACGGCCTGATATTTGTTTTGCGGTCAATTTGGTAAGTCATTACCAAAGCAACACAGGACTTGCCCATTGGCAGGCAGTCAAGAGAATCACGTGCTACCTTCGTGGTGCAACCGACTTGGTCCTATGCTATCAAGGCGGGGACCTTAATTTAAGAGGATATTTAGATGCCGATTGGGGTGGTGACTTGGATGAGTCCAGGTCAACCTCAGGATATGTATTTACCCTGGGTGGGCGAGTCATATCATGGTGCAGTAAGAAGTAAGACTACATAGTTCTGTCGACCATGGAGGTAGGGTATGTCGTATGTAGCATAGCCACGCAAGAGGCAATCTGGCTTAGGAGTTCCCTCCAGGATCTTAACCTCACTCCTAAAGTTGGTGATTCTGTGGAGATGCTATGTGACAACGTAGTTGCCATCCAGTTTACTAAATATCCGAAGTTTCATCAGAAGACCAAGCATATCAAGAGGTGTTATCACTTCGTCCTAGACGCCATAAAGACAAACGAGGTTGCCATCAAGTATATACCCATTAACAAGTTGATCGCTGATCCATTAACTAAGCCGATTCCTAGAGATGCTTTTAAAGCACATTCGTTGAGTCTAGGACTTCGTAGAGTTTTGTTTTTGGATGAAAGTCATGTACGATAGATACGTTCTTCTTGTAATGAGCATTTATAAAATAAAGATTGAAGGTTCTTTTTCTAAATGCTTTGTGATTTATTTATTAGACATGCTGAAATGTCATAGGCTTTAGATTGGCCTAGTCACATAGGCAATCGCCCTGACGCTTGAGTAGTAGGCAGGATGAGACTAAATCATATTAGCACTAGGTGTGCAATATTGATTACTCATATCGGAAGTGTATGAATGTGATATAGTCGCCTTAGTAAGTCTAAGATGAGACTCATAGGAGACGAATATGAGATATGATTTCATATTGAAACCTTAAAAGCCGAATCTTGAGGGTTAAGATTAACATTTGGTGCGTTAATCTAGTGGCTCAGGTCAGATTTTTTAGTGAAAATCTAGAATGGCGATTCGCAAAGCATATAGATTGACGATCCCAGGTAAGTGGGAGCTATGTCATAACACACATCTCATACTCCGTGTGCTTAAAAGATGATCATATACGAAGTGACAATTGACCTCCCTATCTCTTGTTACTATGTGACCCTATGGACGATGACCCTTTGACTCAAAGCTGTGGTGCGAAGTCAAAGGTTGATGTTGCTACATTGATATGTTTCTCAACGGCCACGATGTATACGGTTCAACGAGAACATGTTAGGAAAGCAATTAAGCTAAGATGCAATATCATGAGTGTTTAACGAAAAGTCTATCCATCATCACCAATATCAGCCCGGGCGATTATATTGGGTATATAATCATATGATATATCATGGCATAAGGGATTACAAATGCCACTGGTGATGTTTAGGATGATTTGGGGCTGTTCGTGCCAAAAATGTGTTATTTTTACGATACTTTTACGCTTGATTTATGCTCGTAGTAATTGTTATTTTCAGGTTTTTATTTGATTTGATTTTGTTTTGTAGGTATCGAATAAATGTGGAAAAAATGCGAAAAAAGACGAAAAATGTCGGGAATAAAACAGTGGGCCAGATTACTCAAACCCGACCCAATCCTCAAGCCCATTATCTTGTTTAGCCCAAAGAAGGAAAAAAAAGGAAAATAAAATCAAAAAAATACCCAGCCCTCACGTGCAAGGCACTTGATCTCTGAACACCCCCCGCCCTCACTTAATCCTTTCTTTCTCCTCTCTCGACTAATAGACCTAGACCCCAAAACCCGAAACCCCTCCCCTGCTCCATCATCGCCATCTTCCTCAGCTCTCCTCTCTCCCTCTTCAACAGCTCATCATCTTCATCCATCACACGCTAGCGCAGCACGCCGAATCACCACCCCCATCCAATGGAATGCAAGCAACAACCACCAGATTGCACCATCTCCTTGACCCACGCATTTCCAGATGGACGGTATAGATTGAACGAGTTTGGGTACAAATTGAAGAGTACCAGCACTAGAAAAGAGGTTAGGAGGTCTTTTAGGTTGAGTTAGTTTTAATTTTCGAAGCTTTAGCTTAAAATTCACATGTGTTTTTCGAATTTTTTCAATTCAGGGTTTGAAAATTTCGATTAGGCTTTGATGATAGTTTGGGTTTTGGGTACGAATTTCATGTAATTATTCATCGATTTCATGTTTTCTAGTTGTAATTCATAGTTTTAGTTCGTTTTTATAAGGTTTGGATCTATTTTTGGTTAATTTAGTCATCCCCTCCCCTGTTTTCATCTTGATGACACGTTTATGGTGTTTCCACCATTAATGGCGTTGGATGAAGTTCCTTTCTGATATGGTTGGCCTGGAGCTCCATTTGTTCATCTCCCCTATTCCAGGTTCTGAAGTTTGTTCACCTCCTCTGCTAGTTTTGCTCTCGGCTTCCCCCTCACAGTAGTTAGCCTTCTTTTTTTTTTTTATTAGTAATGCAATTGTATCATGTTTTCTTTAGCTTAGTTGATGCAACTGTTCTGAGCCACTGTTTCAATTGCTCATGCTCTGGTTGATGTTAGTTTAGTTTCACTTAGTTTGATGATTATGTTCTGAACTTATGATCTGCATAGTTTGGTTGGCTAAATCCGAATCCCCACCCCCTTCCCTTGATTCTGATATTTATGCTATGTGTTCTATGAATGGTTCGGTTGAATGATGATGATGGCTTGATGGTTAGATGTGTTTAGATCAAGTTATTTGCTATGGTTTTGTTGATATTATAGTTTGATTGATATATTATGGTTTGATTTTGTGGATATAGTTTGATGGTTTTGTTGATGGTTTTATTCGAATATTATGGTTTGAAGGTTAGTCGAATGGTTTTGTTGATATAATTTCAGCTTGACTTAGTTTGCTATGGTTTCGTGGCTATTCTAAAGTTTAACCTATAATGGTTTTGTTGCAGAGATGGCTTGATATGGTTAACATGGTTTCGTTGTTTGCTATGGCATGAACAATGGTTTGAAATGGTTAGATTGCTATTTAGTTTGGCATGTTTTGATAGTTCGAACGATTTACTATTTGATATGGTTCGAATGATTTGCTCTTTGGTTTCGTTGCTCGATTTTTATATTGTTTAAGGTAGTTTAGTCGCAGCTTTAGTTTTTCTTGTTGGTTATTCCTTCAAGTTTATTTCCTTAGGTTTCTTAATTGTGGGGCTTAGTAGCTTAATTTGGTTATTTAGGTTTCCTAATCGTTATTTCTTCCAAGTCTAGAGTGTGGTTTTATTTTTGTTTTATGTTTTAGGTCTCCAAATGGTTATCTCTTGAAGTTTTTCTTGATTTACTTCTGTTTATTGAGGTCCTTTTTATTATTTAGTTAAAATTTTCTAAATCAAGTATTTCCTTAGGTTCAGGTAATGTTAGTTTTAAAAATTTTAGTGAACTAAGTCTTTCCATCGTCCTTGAGGAAACGACCCTCAAATACTACAGCAAAAGTTGTACGCTTGCGGCATTCTGTTTTAGACTTAAATTTATCATACAAGTTATTGGCGCTGTTGCCGGGGACGACAACATAAGATTAGGTCATATTTTCACTTTCGTAGCTACTTTTTTATTAGTTGCACATGTTATGTCTTACTTTGTTTATTTCGTTATTAATTGTTACTTAACTTGGCCATTTCTGGAAATTTCACAAAATCCAAACAAAAAAAAAAATTAGAAAAGCTTAAAAATTGAAAAAAAAATTTCGAAAAACTTGAAAACCTTTAAAAAAATTAAAAAATTTTAAAAACTTCAAAAACAAAATGGTAGGTTTCTGTTTCCTTCAGTTTGAGCATTTTCCTTTTTCTTAGTTACGTTCTTATTAATTGCTTATACTTTGACTCACTCTCTTCATTCGTTATTAGTTGTGATTCATTTAGTTCATTTCTTGAAAAATCCAAAATTCATAAAAACATAGAAAAACTTGAAACTCCAAAAAAAAAAAATATTTGGATGAAGAACTCTAAAAAAAACAAGCTACTTAGAATTGAATTATAGTTTTGGATGCTTTATTTTGTTTCATAATTTGGTTTTTGTTGGGATTTGTCTTATTTTCATTTTTATTTTAGAGATTAATTAACTTTTTGATTTGGTTACCTTTGTTTGCAAATCGTCTTTAGGGTTGAGTAATATTTTGATTTGGTTGTGTGTTTAAGAAGAAGAAGAGGGAAAAAAAGAAGGAAAAAAAAGGAAACAAAAAATAAAATTCAAAAAAAAAATAGAAAGAGAAAAAAAGACTAAAAATAAAACTTTTTGGTAAACGTGTGGGGTTTATATGACTAATTGGGTTAGAGACCCTGAAAATCAAAGACTCGTTAGGAGTAAGCTTGACCCTGACTTAGAGCCTGAACCTGAACTTGAGCCTAAGCTTGAGTTAGGGAATATGACACAAGAAAGAACTTTGAGTGACATTTTCTATCCTCATAGGACTGCTTTGCCATCATGTTTTGTTATGCCTAATCTTGTACCAAATGTGACCTTTGAATTAAATCCCCATTATACTCAGATGTTCCCTAAATTCATAGGTTTAGAGGATGCTTATTTGTTTTTAAGGGAATTCAAAGAAGTTTGTTCTATGATGCATTTCCCTAATATTCCCATTGATGTTGTGCGAATGAAATTGATTCCTTTTACTTTGAAAGATCCTGCTAAACGTTGGATGCATAGCTTGGCTGCTAATTCTGTTACTTCTTCGAATGATTTTGTAAGATTGTTCTTAAGAAAATGTTTCCCTAATGCCAAGACTGTTAAACTCAGGAATGAAACTAATCAATTTGTGCAACTTAATAGGGAATCATTTTGGAAATATTTGATAGGTTCAAAACTTTCTTGGCTCAATGTCCCCATCATGGTTTAGACCAAGCACGTTTATATCAGATTGTGTATAAAGGACTTGACCAACAAATTAGAACCATGGTAGAGTCCATGTGTCAGGGTGGCTTTCTTTCTAAGAATCCCATAGCTGCTTGGGAGTTTTTAGAGGACTTGGCTGAGAAAACTATACAGTGGGAAACCATTCATGATGACAGCCTAAATTCTAAGTTTGCAAGGGGCGGTTTGCATTCTATCTCTAATGTAAGTCACTTAGAGTCTAACACTGTTGTTTTAGAAAACATATTGAAGGGATTATCTCCCTAGAGTTCCCAGTTATCTCAGACCTCTACAGTGTCTTCTTCTTATTGTCAGGCCCTAGATTATTCTTTGAGTTTTCGTCCAACTGAACAAAAGCAAGCAAGTATGGCCTTCCAAAGACCTAAGAATGACCCCTTCTCCCCTTATTATAGCCTAGGGTGTAGGAATCACCCTAACTTTTCATGAAATAGTGGACCAAATGCTATGGTTCCTAATTCTCAACCTGGGATGTTTCCTGGAAACAACTCCCAGCCCATCTCTCATCCCTCAAAGTCCTTTCAGAGACCGACTTTTTCAAGTGTGCCTTATGCACCTAGACCTCCACCTCCCATAGCTCAAGTTCAACCTCCTCGTGGTTATACTGATATTGATAAATTTGAGAGGAGAATAAATAACAACGTGAAGAGAATCATTAATGCTAACATGGAAAGAATGATGAGAATAATGACCGAATAGTTTTTCCAGTTAGCATCATCTTCTAGAGAACCAGGTACTTTCTCGAGTCAACCTAAGGTGAACCCTAAAGGTCACGCCTCCCCTTCTTCTGGTAACCCTAATGAGCCTGTGAGGAAAGTGAATGCGGTTATATCTCTTCGTTCTGGTCGGGAGGTTGATAACCAAGTGAGAAATCCTAATGAACCTTGCCGGTACCCTCACCAATTCTTCCAGAATTCTTCTCCCTCTTCTCCTCCAGAGACTGGTCCATCCAATCAGTCAGGGGATACTACTGATGGTGTCTCCAATGCTTTAAATAGTCCTTCCTCCCCTAAGTCTCCTTCTAAAAAAGAGGAGCTTTAAGAGAAAGACTCATTTGACTCGGTAGGCTCTTCACCTTCTAGGGATTCTTCCTCCCCTTCTTCTTCTAAGAAAATCCAGATGCCTTTGCCTCCTTTTTCCCACAGGTTAAAGAAGAAAGATCAAGACCATATTGAGAAGATGAGAGAGACCTTCTCTCAAGTAAAGATCAACATTTTCTTGCTTGATGCTATTCAACAGATGCCTCCTTATGCTAGATTCTTAAAGGAGCTATGCACCACAAAGAGAGCAACTAGGGTACCTAAGAAGGCTTTCTTGACTTCTGATGCTAATTCTATCCTTTCTCAGATCCTAGTGAAGTATGAGGACCCCGGTTGCCCTACTGTGTCTATAGTCATAGACCAACTCATTCACAGATCATTGCTTCACCTAGGGGCTAGTGTTAACTTGATACCGTTTACTGAGTACGAGAGGTTAGAGTTAGGTGAGCTGAAACCTACTAAGATGGTCATTCAACTGGCTGATAGATCGACTAGGGTGCCCAGGGAGATAGTTGAGGATGTGCTTATTAGAGTGGGTGAATTTATTTATCCAGTAGACTTTGTTGTGATTGAAACTGAAAAGGTATCCAACTTAGGTAGTCAGGTTCCTGTGATTCTAGGATGCTCCTTCTTGGCCACTCTCAATGCCTTCATTAACTGTAGGAATGGTATGACAAGACTGTCTTTTGATAACATGACTGTGGAATTAAACATCTTTAACATGCAGGGACAGCCTTCTAGATTTGATGATATGGAATCTTCTGCTCTTAACTGGGTAGGGAATTCTATATTCGATGATGCGTTTGATGATGTATTCGCTACTGAGTATGAGTCATTTCTTATAGATGATGAGCCTAAATATGATGTGTTTGAGTTTGATGACTTGTGCTCTACTGCTAATTGTTTGCTCACTGCTGTGTCTGCATCTGCTACTGAATCTATTTTCCCTGTTGCTCTTGAATTGAAACCCCTTCCTGATTCTCTTAAGTATGCATTCCTAGGACCCGATGAATCCTAATTACCTATCACTATTGCATCTGATTTGTACTGGGACCAAGAGGACAAACTGATTTCTTTACGTAGAGAGAATAAGGAAGCTCTAGGATGGACTTTAGGGGATATTAAGGGTATTAGTCCTTCCATTGTGCAACATAGAATTCATTTAGAGGACAATGCTAAGCCCTACCGTGGCCGTCAAAGGCATTTGAATCCCACTTTGCTGGAAGTAGTTAAGAAAAAAGTGTTGAAATGGTTAGACCATTGGATCATTTATCTTATTTCTGATAGTGAGTGGGTTAGCCCTATTCAAGTTGTTCCTAAAAAGATCAGTATTACCGTGATTAGGAATGATAAGAACAAGTTAGTCCCTACTCGAGTTCAATCTAGGTGACGTGCGTGTATAGATTATAGAAAATTGAATGCTGCCTCTAGGAAAGACCATTTTCCCCTCCCTTTCTTGGATCAAATGGTAGAGAGGTTAGCTGGACATTCCTTCTATTACTTTTCAGATGGATATTCCGGTTATACCCAGATCTCCATTGCTTCTGAGGATTAAGATAAGACTACTTTCACTTGTTCATTTGAAACATATACCTTTAGAAGAATGCCGTTTGGACTGTGCAATGCCCCTGCTACCTTTAAAAGATGTATGATTTCTATTTTCTCAGATTTAGTTGAGCAATGTGTGGAAAATTTCACGGATGACTTTTCTGTGTTTAAATCTTTCTTTGATGATTACTTATCTGATCTGAGAAAGGTGTTGGAAAGGTATAGGGAGAAAAATTTGACTTTGAATTGGGAGAAATGTTACTTTATGGCTAAAAACGGTATAGTCTTAGGACATATTATTTCTCGAGATGGAATTGGGATAGACAAAGCTAAGACTGACCAGATTGTTAATCTTTCCCTTCCCACTTGTGTGAAAGAGGTGCGGTATTTTCTTAGACATGCTGGCTTTTATCCTCATTTCATTAAGGGCTTTAGTAAAATTGCAAAGCCTTTGTCCAATTTGCCAGCTAAAGGTGTGCTATTTCATTTCACTGAAGAGTGTCATGAGGCATTTTCTAAGCTTAAGGAGGCCTTAACCTCTACCCCTGTTGTTCATCCTCTCATTTGGGGAGAACCATTTGAATTAATGTGTGACGCATCTGATTATGCTATTGGGGTTGTGTTAGGATAGCGTATTGATAAGAAACTCCATCTTATTCACTATGCTAGTCACACATTGAATGTTGGCCAGCTGAATTACACTGTTACTGAAAAAGAATTTTTGGCTGTGATCTTTGGTTTTAAAACGTTTAGATCCTATCTGATTGGGTCACATGTGATTGTTTATACTAACCATTCTGACCTTAAGTACCTTCTTTCGAAGAAGGATGCTAAAGCCTAGACTCATAAAATGAATTTTGCTTTTGCAAGAATTTGACTGTGATATCAACGATAAGAAAGGTTCTGAAAATCTTGTAGCTGACCATCTATCTAGGATCCTTTATGATAGAGAGAATGAGTCCAGTGTTTCTAAATGCTGATGAGCAATTGTATACAGTTCACCCTGATCCTTAGTATGCTGATATTGCGAACTACTTTGTTACTAGTAGGATCCCTAAGGGTTGGACTAAGAATGATAGAGATAGATTCTTCCACCTTATAAAGTTCTTTGTTTGGGATGACCCTTATCTGTTTAAGTACTGTTCTAATCAAGTCTTTAGGAGGTGCATTCCCGACCATGAGGTGAGAAGTGTTCTTTCTTTTTGTCATGACCAGGCATGTGGGGACATTTTAGTGGTAGGAAGACAGTAGCTAAGGTTCTTCAATGTGGTTTTTACTGGCCTACTTTGTTTAAAGATGCATTTAAGTATAGCAAGATTTGCCCTAGATGCCAGCAGTTGATTAGAATAAGCAAGAGAGATATGATGCCACTGAACCCCATCATTGTTGTAGAGGTTTTTGATGTGCGGGGTATTGACTTTAGGAGGTGCATTCCCATCTTCCTTTGGGAATGAGTACATTTTGTTAGCTGTGGACTATGTTTCTAAATAGGTTAAGGCCATCCCTCCTAGGACAAATGAAGCTAAAGTTGTTGTGAAATTTCTTAGGGAGAACATCGTTGCTCGATTTGGTATGTCCCGTGCTATCATTAGTAATCAGGGCACTCATTTTAATAATAGATCTTTTGATGCCTTACTGAAGAGGTATTTTGTAGTCTGTAGGCTTGCTACTCCCTATCATCCCCAAACCAGTGGCCAAGTTGAAGTGTCCAATTGACAGATTAAGCAAATTTTAGAAAAGATAGTGAATAAGAATGGGAAAGACTGGGCTGATAAGCTAGTGGATGCTCTTTGGGCATATAGAATGGCTTTTAAAACTCCCTTAGATATGTCACCTTATAGGATAGTTTATGATAAGCCTTGCCATTTACCTATGGAGATAGAGAATAAAGCTTGGTGGGCCATTAAGAAGCTCAATTATGACTTGATTAAGGTAGTTGAGGAGCGACGACTGCAACTGGGTGAGCTTGATGAGATTAAAGCTAAGGCTTATGAGAGTGCTCGATCTTACAAAGAGAAAGCGAAGTTGTTTCATGATCGATATATTTTTAGGAAAGAGATTGCCCTGGGAATAAAAGTACTCTTGTATGACTCTAGGCTTCATCTGTTTCCTGGGAAATTGAGGTCCCGATGGATGGGCCCTTATATTGTCTGACATGTTTTTTCCTATGGCGTAGTTGAAATTTAGGATCCTCAGAGTGGCGTCACCTTCAAAGTGAATGGCCAGCATTTGAAATCATTTTTGGAGCTACCGGGCTAAGAAAATAAGGAGTGTCTGATACTCCATGAACCTATCCATGATCGGTGATTGTAATTTGAAATAGGACGTAGTTTGCTAGAAACTTCCTCTTTTCTCTCCCCCTCTTTCTCTGTTTTCCTCTTTCTTTGTTGTATTCCAGTTTCTTTTTGTATAATTGGTTGCTTTTCTTTTTCTATGATTGGTTGTTTTGTTTTTGAGTCTTGTTTTTGAGCATATGTTAGCTTTTTAGATTTTTCTTTTGTTCTTTATACGTCTGTTCCACTCTCAATGAGAACATTGTGAGATTTTGGTGTGGGGGTGTACATACTTTTTTTTGAAAAAATTTTATAAAATCCAAAAGCATTTTTGTTTTGTGTTGGGGGACGTTTATACTATATCTGATTAGCTTAAATCCTATGTACTTTGGTTATTAGCTTGTATATAAGTAGGATGAGTGTGAAAAGTCTTCGACCTCAGTGTGACATTCTAAGCCCTAATTCCAACTCCAGTTGTTCAATATAGATTGTGTAATCCAATCCTTCTTTATTCCTTCAACATTATCTTTAGGTCTTAGGCTTCCATGAATGATTCTCCCACTTGCTTGTGACACGATTACTCTAAAAAAAATTTAAAAAATGAAAAATATATTATGAATAAAGAAGAGAAAAAAAAAAGAGATGTACTAAAATTTAGAATAACAAGTATCCCTTTGAGGCATGCATCACTGGGTGTTACCCTTTGAGCCACGTGCTATTGGGTGTGACCCTTTGAGACAATATTGCTACTGAAAAAGCTTGCTTTCAATGTTAAAACGTCAATAATGTAGTTCTGTCAGTCAAGTGGGATTGGGTCTGATTTTGGTAAATCTAAACCTTGGGATGATAATACACTTGCACACGAGCACTATGATGGATTCAGAATGTACAGTAGGGGTGAAAAATTAGTATTTTGATGTCATTTATAAGATAGAGGGTTTTGAAGTATATTCTGTGCATATGCTGATCAATAACTTGATACATAGGTGATTTAGTTGATTAGAATATGTGCATGTCTTTCCCTAATTTTGTATATAGCTATGAGAAAAAAGCAAAAAGATTTTCTTTTCTTTTTGAAATAATTTTTGTGGGTATTTCATTTGAAAACCTTTACAAGACCTCACTCGTCCACTTGGGAGACCGAAGGGTTTAAAAGGCTTGTTGCATACGCTAAATACAACCGTGATTCCTACGACAGTGAGTTAGGACTTTCTTTTTCTTATTTTTCATTTGTAGCTAGTTTAGTTTGTTTTACTCGAGGATGAGCAAAATCTTGGTGTGGGGTACTTGTTCGTGCCAAAAATGTATTATTTTTACGTTACTTTTACGCCCGATTTATGCTCGTAATAATTGTTATTTTCAGGTTTTTATTTGATTTTATTTTATTTTGTAGGTATCGAATAAATGTGAAAAAAATGTGGAAAAAGATGAAAAATGTCGGGAATAAAGTAGTGGGTCAGATTACTCAAACCCGACCCAATCCTTAAGCCCATCATCTTGTTTAGCCCAAAGAAGGAAAAAAAAAGGAAAAAAAAATCAAAAAAATACCCAGCTTGCACGTGATCTCTAAACACCCCCTCCCTCACTTAATCCTTTCTCTCTCCTCTCTCGGCTAACAAACCCCATACCCCAAAACCCGAAACCCCTCCCCTGCTCCATCATCGCCATCTCCCTCAGCTCTTCTCTCTTTCTCTCTCTTCAACAGCTCATCATCTTCATCCATCACACGCCAGCGCAGCATGCCAAATCACCACCATCATCCAACGGAATGCAAGCAACAACCACCAGATTGCACCAACTCCTTTGCCCATGCGTTTCCAGATGGACGGTGTAGATCGAATGAGTTTGGGTGCAAATTGAAGAGCACCGGCACTAGAAAAGAGGTTAGGAAGTGTTTTAGTTTGTATTAGTTTTAATTTTCGAAGTTTTAGCTTGAAATTCACATGTGTTTTTCGAATTTTTTCGATTTAGGGTTTGAAAATTTTGGTTAGGGTTTGATGATAGTTTGAGTTTTGGGTTCGAATTTCATGTAATTCTGCGTCGATTTCATGTTTTCTGGTGTAATTTATAGTTTTAGTTCGTTTTTGTAAGGTTTGGATATTAGTTTTGGTTAATTTAGTCTTCCCCTCCCCTATTTTCATCTTGATGACACAGGTATGGTGTTTCCATCATTAATGGTGATGGGTGAAGTTCCTTTCTGATCTGGTTGGCCTTGAGCTCTGTTTGTTGTCTTCCCTGTTCCAGGTTCTGAAGTTTGTTCACCTCCTCTGTTAGTTTTGCTCTCGGTTTCCCTCTATCCAATAGTTAGCCTTCTTCTTTTTTTTGGGATTAGTAATGCAATTGTATCCTGTTTCTTTAGCTTGGTTGATGCAAATGTTCTGAGCCTCTGTTTCGATTGCTCATACTCTGGTTGATGTTAGTTTAGTTTGATTTGGCTTGATGATTATGTTCTGAACCTATGATTTGCTTAGTTTGGTTGGCTGAATCCGAATCCCCACCCCCTTCCCTTGATTTTGATATTTATGATGTGTGTTTTATGAATGGTTCGACTGAATGATGATGATGGTTTGATGGTTGGATGCGTTTAGATTAAGTTATTTGCTATGGGTTTGTTGATATTATGGTTTGATTTTGTGGATATAGTTTTATGGTTTTGTTGATGGTTTTGTTCGAATATTATCGTTTGAAGGTTGGTCAAATGGTTTTGTTGATATGATTTCAGCTTGACTTAGTTTGCTATGGTTTCGTGGCTATTCTGAAGTTTAACTTATAATGGTTTCGTTGCATAGATGGCTTGATATGGTTGACATGGTTTCATTGTTTGCTATGGCACGAACAATGATTTGAAATGGTTAGATTGCTATTTGGTTTGGCATGTTTTGATAGTTTGAATGATTTACTATTTGATATGGTTTGAATGATTTGCTATTTGGTTTCGTTGCTCGATTTATATTGTTTAAGGTAGTTTAGTTGCGTTGATCTATGCTTAGTTTTTCTTATTGATAATTCCTTCAAGTTTATTTCCTTAGGTTTCTTAATTGTGAGGCTTAGTAGCTTGGTTTGGTTATTTAGGTTTCCTAATCGTTATTTCTTCAAGTCTAGAGTGTGGTTTTCCTTTTTTTTTTTAAATAATGTTTTGGGTCTCCAAATGGTTACCTCTTCAAGTTTGTCTTGAGTTACTTCTCTTTGTTGAGGATTTTTTATTACTTAGTTAAAATTTTCTAAATCAAGTATTTCCTTAGGTTTAGGTAATATTAGTTTTAAAAATTTCAGTGACCTAAGTCTTTCCATCGTCTCTGAGGAAATAACTCTCAAGTACTACAGCGAAAGTTGTACGCTTGCGGCATTATGTTTTATATTGAAATTCATCGTACAGGAGTATCGTATTTTGTGAAAGTGTTATGTCAGTTAGATGGTAATTCAATATAGCAGTTCTTGTTACTTTTCGGTCGCACGTCCTATTCCTGATATGAAGCGTAAGGAGTTGTAATTCGTGGAGAGCATGTGTTTGCGGCTTTCGTGGCCAAGTGGGAGCTGCTAGCCGAGCCTATTTAATTAGGCCCGATGGCCACAAGGTGTCGCTTAGGGCCACAACCCTAGCTACCCCATAACCTATAAAGGGAGGTTTGAGGGGTCAGATAGGGAGATACATGCAAGACATAAAATCCCAGACTCTCCTCCTCTCCCCTCATGACTGCCCTACCATCTTCACTGGGTTTCGGGTTTAGGACGTAGGTATCCATAAGGCGACTCTGATAACTGCCCCTCATCACTACATATGTGAACTATTCCCGACAGTTGTTTCTGCATTCTAGGTAAGTCCTATTTGTCTAACAATGGGGAATGCCCTAGTTAAGATAAAGGACTAGCAAAATGGGTCGGGTTAGCCCCTGTTCTTTTCGTAGGTCATTTTAGATTTACCAACCTCAGCCCACTTCAACCTACTTCAACCCACTTCAACTAACTTCAACCCACCTGCAAAAAATACCAACCTCAACCCACTTCAACCCACTTCAACCAACTTCAACCTACCTCAACCCACTTCAACTAACTTCAACCCACCCCTTCATAAATTTAATAATTTGTAAAGTATCATGTGAGATTTAATTATTTTTACAAAGTAGTATGATTTGAAAATGGTGGAAATTTATAAGTAACTTGGGGTGGGTAAAAAGGTGAAGTAGGCTAAGGTAGGTTGAAGTAGGTTGAGGTGGGTTTGAAATACATTGAAGTGAGTTGAAGTATATTCAAGTGGGTTGAATTTTATTGATGTGATAAATTAAACTTGGTTAAACTAATGGAAGAAGGTTGAAGTAGGTTGAGGTTGATATTTTTGAATTGACTAGATACAATTCCATTTTGTTGATTATCATGATGCATCAGGTAGTATTGATTAGATACGATTTCATTTTAATTTTCAAATTATCATCATCATATTTTGCTGTCACACGCTTTTCAAGTTACATCATATTTTTATTATTTTCCACAACCTAATTTTTCGTATTTTATAAAATTAGGAAAAAGCTAATGTTATATTTTCAACGAACTTCTACATTTAAAAATTAACAGCAAATCTATATTGCTGATATATTTTGTAACACTTACGATCACACTATTTTCTTTTGTTACATCTAAATTTTTTGAATACAGGCCTGTTATTGTTATTGGTAAATTGGAGCGGGTAAAAGGGTGAGGTGGGTTGCAGTTTGTTAAAGTAGATTGAAGTAGATTGAGGTCAGTTGAAGTAGGTTGAATTTTTTTAATGTCATAAATTGAACTTTAATTGATAGTGGAAGTGGGTTGAAGTGGGTTGAAGTAGGTTGAGGTTGATACTTTCAAATTTACCCATGAAAAAAAGGTACGTATATAAAAAGTTGTCATCAATAAATTTTGTAACCCAAATCGTTAAAAATAATTGACAAGTTGTGCCGGCCTCCAACTTCCAAAAAAATAGTTACAAAATTGTGAAATTACCATTCAGCGAAAAAATGTACTAAAAATTACAATAACTTCATAAATTATCACACATAATTACATTCTCATTATTTTAACCCACTTCAATCCACCACAAAAAAAATATACCAACTTTAACCAATTTCAACCTACCTCAACCCACCTCAACCAACTTTAACCCACTCCAATCTTCTATCCACCCTCATTTACCCACGAAAAGAACAGGCCCTTAACAGAATGAGTTGGGTAAAGTTGAGTAGGTTATGTGGATTATGTAGTTTAGTTGGCTAGTTCAAATTCACGGAGCAACGGAGGTTAATGAATAGTTGCGCCAGGTAATCACGTGACTTTATTCTAATTAGAGACCATTTGATTTGTGAATCTAATTTGAAGAGGTTCAAAATTAATTAGGTACTTAAGAAACTTGAGCGAAGAGTAGAGGATCAAGTGCCGAAGTGGTAGGCAGCTAATATAAGGACTTGGGAGTTTAATTGAGTCGAATGAGTTGATTAAGAGCCATAGGAGTTAGTTGTCATTTTGGTTACATCTAATATGAAACAGATTTATTCAAGCCCTCGATCGGCAAATGGACAAAAAGGACACATTCAGACAGTTCTATGAAGCATGGTTAGTTCAAAGGATTAACAACAAAATCAGGAAGAAAATCTGGACCACAACTTTCTTTGCAGTATCTTGAAGTTTATGGATGAAGAGAAATGGTGTGGTTTTTGAGCAGCAAGACCTTGATGCAGAGACCCTTTACCACGCTATTAAATGGAGGATTAGTCTATGGTCAAAGGCATGGAAGGAAGAGACTCCATATTCAGCAGTTGACCTGACAAGAAATTTTGAGTCTTTACATATCCTTTACCCTTAATCTTTTCGCTTTTATTAGTTCTGGTGGTATTAGTGTTTTTGGTTCCTATGGTTGTCCCTTTTATGTTGTGAACCTCTCAGTTTTATGTTGTGAACCTCTCTGTTTGTAGCCCTATTTTGAACTGCTCCTTTGAAGGTGGTAGTTCTTGCGTTTATGGCACTAATAATCGGAAAAAAATGAAACAGATTAGGGGCTTAACTCGTGATAGAGATTAAGCAGTTAGTCAGGTTAACATTAGAAAACTTGTGTGGATTTTGGGGTAATTAGTAAAGCAACTGTTGCCGTGTAAGCTAATAGGTATTTAGCGTATTGATAATATAAAGAAGTCAAATTCAAGATGCGTTATCGAGGAAAGTTGTAGTGTCACACACGACGACATTGTTATATACTAGTGCTATACTTTTGCGATGTAAAGAAGTTAGTCAATTTTTTTTAATATTATTACCATAAATAATTAATAAAAATATATTATTTTAAAGGTAGATTAATAATTTTCTAATAACATAATCATTATTTTTTTTGTTTTCATTTAAAACCACTCTAAATTGCTTTTGTTTTCATATGATAATGATTTACCATTTATCATTTTTTTTCATGATTCTCAAACGCATTACACCTCTAATTAATTTGTGATGAATATTTGTTAAGAGTTAAATGGAGTATATTTTAATTTAACTTAATTCATAAAATTACATTACAATCTTATGAATTACTCTACATAAGATGCATAAAAAGTCACTTTTCAACCTAGATGAATATTCATGTAGCCAACTAATCTAACACAACCTTTATACATGTTGTCTTATGTATCATTCATAAATTGTCACATGCAATAGGCTTTTATTCATTTACAATGACCTCAAGATCTATCCTTAAAAAAATAATAAGTAGTAACAGTTAAAATTAAGCTAAAATGTGATTGCCTTATCTAATTCTATTCTTTTAATATTGAAAAGCAAAATGAACCAATTTGAAATACAAAAAAAATCAATTATTGCACACCATGTAGGACTTACTCAAAAAATAAAATAAGTTAGGAGTGCAAAACTATGCAATAAATAATTAAGTTAATAGCATATAATAATTTCTAATTAATAGCATTAATGTTGATTAACATTTATCAGCTAACATCCACCAATTGCAAGTTGCCAAGTCATTGTTTTGTGCCATATGAGATGCCATACGTCATTTATACATTGTTTGTGTCCAACTTTAAATATATACAAATATGATAGAATGAAAAATAATAATTGCTTGCAGAAGAAAAAGGAAATAGAAAAACAAAGGATGAAGCCTAATCTTTTAATAAAAAATAAAAGATAAACTCACCAGTTACCCTAATTATTAAAGCATGTTATTAATGGAAGGTAGTATGGAAGGATTCATAAAGAAGTCAATTTTTATGAATACAGAGGCCAAATTGAGACAATATGGGAAGAAAGGCCAAGTATTGAAGTTTAAAAGTGAAAGGAACGACTAAAGGTATGTTATTACTTTTATTTTGCTTAAAGTACTTTATTTCACTAATATGCTTCAAGTTTTGTAATTTTGCTTTGACCTAACTCATGGTTAGAGTTACAATCGAAGTTACAATTTTAGTTATAATCACAATTATAGTTACAGTCACAGTCACAACTAATACAACCCTCCCAGATCAACTAGGACGTATGAAATGTATAAATATTTTGATGATCATGATGATCATGATTACTCATTCATGCTATCAACGGCATCCAATTAGGGGTCCTAATCTAGGCCAAGAATGAAGTTTTATTAGGCTAATGATTGTAGGTTAGCATTTGACTAATTTTCGGAACACCAATTTGTCAATATGTGCGCGCTCACAAACTCTTTTAAATAGCTTTGTAAAACAAAGGTAACATGTTGAGACCTAGTGCTAATTTTTCTCTTTTTTCTATGGTTTTAATTTTAGGTATGGAAACACAGGTTAAGGTAGATCCTAATCACCCAAGAAGAAAAGAAAACACTAGTGCTAGTCAAACAAGGCAACATCGTGTTGATTGACGTTGTCTCTGCCATCAGAATTGTAAAGGTTGTGGCTCTTACTCTTCCCCACCATGGCTCTTTGGCCATTTTTGTCATTTATGCTTTGATAAGTTGAGAAATTTCTTTTCTATTGCTGAGTTCTACAGTCTTATAAATTGACGTTGTAAACAAGTGGTAATGGCGCTTACTTTTGCTTCTTGATTTGAAGCTCTTTTGCAAATATTATGTTCAACCATATGTCTTGTTTTCTAAGGGAAATCTTTAAGGTTCCAAAGGAATCTTTGGCTTCATTTCGTTTTGAAAATGATGGTATTATAGCATTATGCATTTAATTCCATAAACATGAGTTACAAAGACAGTATCAGAGCATTAATCTAGGGAACCAAGACCAAGAACCACGTTTCGGACGTCAACATCAAAGAAGAAGTCTAATACACGAATTATCACATGAGCAATGGAGCTGTTGTTAAAGGGTAGACCAGCCCTAATGGGGAAATAGTTTCTGTCTAAGTTAACTTATAAAGTTGGTAGGAAATTTACCCTCACCTAAATATTGATAGTAAGTTGTTAATGGCCCCATCCTGGTGAAACTATCTGAGTTACTATATGATAATAGCTAAGTTTGGCATGAAATACAATTGTAGAAGCACTGAATCTATGAAATAAATTTACATATGTCAACTCAAAACATGGTAGGAAAGCAGGAAAATTTGTGTATAAAGAGGGGCTCACAAGAGAACATAGAAATTGTTAGCACTATAAAAGATTTATTCTGAATAAAGTGATTTTGCTATGCTTTGAATAAAGATGGCGTGAAGTGGGGAAATTCCTAAAGCAAATTTATGTACCTTGAAGCAATGTAGGTTCAAGTTTTGGAGATATTATGAGTTGATATATTATGAGCTATATGTCTTGTGTCTCTTCAAGGACAAGGACAACAGGGATTAGAAGGAAGGTTGTGCACATTATTTTTTTCGATTATTAGGACCCTCAAAGAGAAAAACAGAATTAAAATTAAGATATATTGATTAATTTTCTCGTATTTTGGATAGTTTTGCAATCAGGTTACAAGTTATAGAAGAATATTTGAATTTCATGCAGGTTGAACACCCGTATAATAAGATCATAGCATAATAATTTCTTGTAATGGCTTCTAAGATGAGAGAAGTTCACAGAGAACGTGGTTCTCTATTGTGGAGCTGTTTAAAGTAGAGATGGAATGAGAAGAAAACTTTAGATTGGGAGATGTATTAGTAAAATAACTAAATAAATAATCTACTATTACAGAGATGCCTTAAACGATTTACTATTCCCTTGGCACTTTGAAGCAATGCGCAGAGTAATCTTATCAACTTCCTTGCATCCAGGTCTGAATACAAGTAAATTGTTCTTATTGATATACATGCACTGATTATGTGATAGGGGAAAATTTGTTGTTTTCAGAGTAAGCAATAGGACTTGAGAACTTCGTAGCAAAAGACACCCAAAAAAAAAAAAAAAAAAAGGTGATATTGAAGATATGTCAATGGATAGTGGACCTTTAAAGGTTTTCTAAAAATGATAATAGCGGTCCAGGGAATTCAATTCTTGAATTTGGTTAATAGTTAAAATTAAAATGTATTAGAATTAATATATGGCATTGCCTACCGAATTGAGGGAACTATATGGTTTGAGGACTTATTACTAAAGAAATATATTTCTTTGTTCCAAGGTCTTTCTCAACCCATCCGCCCAAAACAAAAAAAAAAAATTAAAAAAAAATCAATTTGCCACAAGGAACTGACAGTAATACCTTTAAGATTTTGTGTTGGTCGAGTCGAAGCAAATGGTAGAAGAGAATAGGCAATCAATATCAGAGAGAGATTCCGCTGACTCCATTCATTAAAATTTGAGTAATACCTTTAAGATTTTGTGTTGGTAGGATCAAATCTAACGGTCGGATCTAATGGTAGAAGAATCTAATTGGTTTAGCATTTATTAAAAGTGAGTCGAGGAAAAATTCTAGAAGAATACAGGGTTTTACTAATTTAAGTAACATGTATCTTCTAATTTTAGGATTTTGATGAAAAGATTCTGCTGATTCCATTAGCATATATTGGGATTTTTCTACACATCTTATCATAACTTGTTTAATGATCAAAGAAAAGCATGTCAGGCACTGTAGATTGTATGTAAACATTAAGGAGTCATACGCCTTGAAATTGTTTGGATGGACTCATGTCCTTGAAACTTAAAATCTCAAGAGAAATAGACTATAAGAGTTCGAAGTTCCTACAAGGACTTGCCTCATGGTTATAGTGTTATTCCAAGAAGTCAATTATCAGACAAAAGAAAGTGCCCAGAATCTCTAAAGATATAAAATGCTGCAGTCCGACTAATAATACCAGATTGACGATAAACGTTTAAGTCATGAATGTCTAGAAGATGTGAGTCTCTTAACCATTAACAAAACTCCTCGAGATTTTCAATTTTGGGCGTAGTACTATCTGATTATCGGGGATCTTTAATTTAGAGATGTAATGATTTCTTTGAAATCATATGTGATTACAAAAGTTTGATGCGAAAATCTTGCTAACAAGGAAAGTCAAGCCGCACGTACGTAGACGATGGGTGGAAATTGTTGAAACTATGGACAAATAAGGAATTATATGATTTTCACTGAACTGTGTATGTTGCAAGCACTGGAATTGAAAGACAAGTCCATAGACATGGTTCAACAGGTATTCTATTACTTAACAAATGCATGGGTGCCCTTTTACTTTATGTAAACTTTTAATAAAGTAATACAGACATATGTGTGAAATGAACTCACATCTAATCAATGTACCATTCCCTTCTAGTGATTCTGAAATTTATGAATCAATGGGAATTCTTTATTGACATCAAGAGGTTCTTATTATAAATTTCGTATTCATGCAACATGTTATTTTGTAGCAACAATGATAGAATGAAGCTACAAGTTCGAAATTTATGAGTCAAAGTAATGCTAAAAGTTAGCAACAATGATAGAATGAAGCCGCCTGCGAAAAGCTCCACCCTCCATGATGGTCGTGGGCGTTGGCCGACATGTTACGGCTTCGCCCTTTGATTCGTCAACTTGGATTCCGTCATTGGGCATTACGCCGCCAAGAAAGACAACTGTACGGGAAAATTTTTCCAATTTCTAATGCCACGCACCCAACTTTTGCCCAGAAATAGTTTAAATGACTTGTTTCGTTGCTTCGCATGCTCCTTGCTCACGTTGTCTATGGGTAAGCATTTCAGCAAAAGAGACCCCACAAAATTACTAAAATAAGGCTTTAAAATCTCATTCAGCGGAAAGAAGATCTGACAAAATTAATTTAAGGCCTGAAACCTGAATCGAATGATCCTAATTTATACCTGAGCTGAAATCCGAAATAGGCTCGCCTGAAAGTGGATTCGAAACCCGAATTGACTCGAAACGAATCATACCGGATCCAAAATTTCCGACGAAATTGTTTATTTTTGCATGACAAGCTTATTAGAACAAAAATCAGTTGACTTGAAGTCGATCCAAACAGAAGTTCACCCGGCCCAAATCGAACCAAACCGAAGTGTCACTTGACCCTGAATATAACCTGAACCAAACTTAACCAAATCCATATGCAAATTGAATGACCCATTTGCTAGGTCTAACTGAGAGTATTTGAGAGCCCAAATGACATCACAAGAAAAGTTTTAAAGCATTCTTTCATTCATCACCTTCTTTCATGTGAATCTGATAATATTCACTCCTTAAATCTCCATCTTTAAAAATGACGAGACTACATTGGGGCAAGGGGGCCATCCACAGCCGCACCCGACTTTTTTTTTTTTTTTTTTTTTTTTTTGGTCAAGTGTCATAATAACATACATGTATTGCAACTGAGAAGTTACTGGAGATGCGTTGGCAACGTACCGTGTTCAAATCTTGGCATTGAGCCTTTTTTGGATGAATTAATTTATGTACACCTATAATTTAGGGAGAATAAACCTTTGATCTCTGTGTGGCCTGCCACTGCCCCTGAGTTGGCTAGGACGGGGCTTTTTATTGTTAGGCGCCACTGTTTGCTTTCGTTTGTGTGCTTATGTTTTGTCCCATTTTGTTCTCGTATTCTTTCCTCTGTTTTGTATCCTATTTAATTCTTATATCTTTACTGCTAGATTTCTACAAGTTAGAACACTTTCATAATTATGCTTGCTCATTCTTTATATTTCTTTTGTTCGTCTATCCAGGCCATTTTCTTCTCCTGATAAGTACTCATATTTAAAATGTGGCAATTTAGAAACAACCGTGAATTTAATTTTGCATCTTTTTTTGCAAAAAACGATAGCACTAATTTAATGTGCAAATTTGTTTGAAAATAGTTAAATACTTTGACAAATTCATAAATCATACGGATTAAGAACATCATTTTTCTATATTATAAATTTATTGGGGTAATCTTAGAATTTGACTTTGCTCAAGATCACATATTTAATGGAGTTCTTCCTCAAAGAAGCTAATGAAAATATTCCTTTGCGATAATGTTACTAACAATTAGATTCAGCCTAGATGTTCAAGTTTTCTTTATAAAATTTTCCTAATTTTCTTTTGCTGTATTAGTTTAGATTATGAAATATGGATTAACATTACTCAATATAATGCCATTCATGTCAAATTTCTTAATATAAGTTTGAATTAGTTCTTGATTTGAACTAAATTTCAGTCTCACAAAATAGATGTACCACCCTTTCCGAATACTACTCTTTGGTGTCATTTAGAGGAATATAATATGACATTCAAAAAGAAACTACATTGTAGTTATAGGTTATCGAGTTAAAATTTGAATTAAAAAATTACCGGTCTAAGTAAGCTTTATTTGTTTATCACAAACAAGCGACGATCTAAGATGAACTTTTTCTATTTTTTTGGTTCTTGAGTGAACCAGCTGAGGGAATTGGGTGGGTCATGCTGAGGGAAAAATCCAATCTTTCCCTCACTCTTTCTATTTTTTTCCCCTTTCTCTTTTGCTTCTGAAATTGCAAATTTTGTGCAAATGTGACTTTTAGGTAGTATCTCTACCCATTGTAGTTACTTTATTTTGAATTTTTCTATACCAGCATTGTACCTTTGATTTGTATTATTTGACATGATTGATACTAATATGTTGCATGACTATTTCACAGTGTAATTATGATCTTACTTCTCATATTGATTAGTAGAGGCTATCAGTGATGATGAGCGGTGATTTGATTTGCTACATCATGCAACTTTACTATCACCCCCGAATCTAGCTTCTCAGTTCGAGTATATGGAGTCAAGATAGTCCCCACATTGTGGATTACTCATGGGCCCTTCGAAAACATTTTTTTAAGCGAACCAGTGTTCCTTTTGATGCCTCTCTGGGTTGTCCCCATCTGTTTGTGGTTTGCGTCAAATAGTAGATATGGTTTGTAAGTTTGCCCTAAAACTCACTGGTGACACTATTAAATAAAGTTCATTATTTCATATCTTTTCTTATTCCTTTCTCTTTGTTGGTTTGAATTCAGCAACCTGGGTTGGGATCCCAATAGTAAAACTGTCTAAACAAAAATTCGGGCTCGGTGCTAGCCCAGGATCAGACCTACAACCCAGATTTCGAGTCTGGCAGGGGCCACTACTATGATCGTACCAAGATATCTTCGAACAAGCTCTGGCCTAGGAACCTGATGGATTATATCTGAGACGCAACTTTCTGAGGTGAGCCTACAATTTAGTAGTGCAAATCTATTTTTTGTAAATACAAATCTAATTTAATTAAAAAAACACTTAACAAATAAGTCCAATCATTCATAGGGGAGCGTGCCTAGGATAAGTTCCTCAGTAATGTGGTGCTTATACGGCGACTACAATGGGCACATTTTTTTAAGGGGGGAAGATGTGAAAGTCAATGCGAAAAATTATTTTAGTTGCACTTGCATTAGGAAATCTTTCATTGAAGGTGTTGCCCTAAACAAGATTAAGCATGTCTCTAGCATTTAATCTCTACTATCCCTAGAAAAAATAGTTGGTCAACTCAGTGGTAACTTAGTGGTTCCATTTAGACTTCCAACTGAGCCTATTACTATTTCACCCACTCATGATACACTTTTCCAGTCCAAATGATACGGAGAAACAATCAAGATGTTCTAGCCTTGCCATGCACCTCATGGATGATGTATGAAGCATTTAGGCTCTAAGAGAATTGTTCTAAATGTTATTTGAACCACTTGTAACTTAGAATTCTAGCTTAGGGTGGAACTTATATGTGTTTTGAGTGTGTTCTTGCATAATTCAACTATCCTAGCCCCACAGACTATGCATTGATGCTTTAGATCTTAGGAGATCCCAAGTTAGCACAGGCCAAGCTTAGTGACTATGACTAGCAACCAAAGCAGCTTCGAGGCGCATTGAGCTCTAAGGGATGTTGACTTCAAATGCAAATAGGTTCTAACCTCAGTTTAAGGTATAAAATTTCATAAAAAAGGACTCAGTTGAGCATGAAAGAGCATAGCCAGGTATTTAAAAAGAAAACTAATTTGCATTCCGATCTCTGTCTAGGGAAGAGGTAGAATCTAGACCTATTTTAGGAGAACCCAAGTAGGATTCCTATAGTCTATTTGCATGGCCTTGAGTCAGAATTTAAAAGAATAGCATAAGTACGTTTTAGGCCATTAGGGAACCCAGCCAATCTCCTGAGCGCCTGCTTATATTTGACGGGTCCAAATTTAGGGAAAAAGGGTAGAGGTTAGGATTTTAGTTTTGAGGGACCAACAAGGAACGCGGCCAGTATCCTATAGGCAAGTCTACTCTAATCAGTTTGCGTTAGGGTATGCTGTTAGTTAGCATTCATGGCATAAAGTTAGCATTCTGGGCTCTCGATATAGGAGTTAGTTCATAGGTTAACATATTTTATTCAAAGTTTTTCTCGGCCCAAAGTCAATAATATGACACATTAGATATTTAGAGTCCTAGCACATTGCAATTTGCATCCAATCATGCATTTTATTCATAATGAGTTTAGTTAGGACCAAGATACTGTATCCATGCATAAATTCATGGTCCATACATAACACATCCGTCTGTATGTCTAGGATCTATGCATGAGTCTACTTAGATATGCCCACATGTCTAAATTAGCCCATTCTAGGCAAAGCAATGTAAAGCCACGCTTAGGCTCAACATAGGCTTGTGACAAACTTGGATCCAACTTATGCCCATGGGTTATCTTTCTAAACCCAACTTAGGACCCAATCTAGCATAAAGCCCAATTTCGGCCTAAATCCAACATTTTAATCCCATTCATTCCCAACCTAGCCCAAACCTTCAAGCCCACTGTGTCATCTTTTCCTTCTTACCTAACCAAAAGTAATTAGTCATTTCCTCCAACCTATAGCCAAGACCATTAACCTTTCCCTTCCATTTTCCACCTCCATCAAATTCCGCCTTTCGAACTATCACCTTGTTAATCAGGATAGAGAAGATGAGAGAGATGGCACTTACATGCATGCTAACAAAGATTACTCACAAGACCAAGCCTTAAAGCAAGTCGATAATAGGACATCTCAAGGAAGTTATGGCAAAGTTTGATGAGCACCAAACTCTAACTATGGACCTTTGACAAAGAGTTAAGAATCCTATGCTTAGAAATTCCTTTAGGTCATTTAGCGATTAAAGCCAAATTCCATAAAAAAAAATAGAAGAAAAAAAGTTCACTTTAGGTTAAGTTAAATGGGCCAACCTTTGGGTCAAACTTTAACCTAAGAACTAAGATGTTATAATGAAGCTTGCATAATCACTTAGAAAAAGTTCCCCCGTTCATCTAGGATTATAAGATAGGAGACTAAAGATATTAGTAATCTCTTTAGTTTTAAGCTTTCACTACCAAACGTACTTTATTCCTCCACAATAGAGGTTGGATCTAAGGAGTGCCACCAACCCCCTTGAACTTCTGTTCACAAATCAAGTCAGGGAGTCCTTCGGCTATCCATTAGCCCCTCCATTTTATTTTATTTTATTTTGAGTCCAAGTCTTGAGACTTTCACACTTTCATTCATAGTTCCTAACCCTATTCTATTTTTCTCCTTCTTTACTAGAATTTTCTCATCTAATGACGAGTCCATGGTTTTTTTAAAAAAAGAGAAAGAGGATCCATCTTGAAAACTTCACATGGAGAGCTACGGCAAAAGGATAGTGGAAAAAAGAAAATAAAAAAAGAGACTAGGGATTTTAATCAATTATCCAGAAAAGGGGCAGAGAAGAAATTTCTTTACAATAGATTTGCACCTCTAAAGGACATGCCCAGGATAGGAGGCCTCCTTTGGTTAGTACCTTTACCAAACCTCATAAGTTATGACTTAGAGACCCTTTGAGCCTTCAAAGGAGTCTATTTTTTTGGTAGCCATATTTGACCTAAGTTGGGTGCGGGGGCGTCTTATGCGTGACATCAAAATCAACAATGAAAAAATAGAGTTCAAACCAAACAAGTCCCATCCAAGAAAAAAAGAAGAGAAAAAAGGAAAAGAATAACCCAAAAAAAGGGAGAAGAGAAGAATGAAAAAAGCAACGCATGAAAAGAAGAACAATAGAGAAAGGAAGAAATTGTAAATTTGCACTAATTTCATCAGCAATGCATATTTGGTGATTTCACAATGATTATTTCAGCCTTCACAATATTCTCTTCCTTTGGCACCTTAACCTTGAAGCCTTCCTAAAAGGTTCTCTTGGAGGCATCCCTCCTTTAAGCTGCATGTTCTTACTATCGAACTACGACTAGCGTGATTCCACATTAGATATACATGTAACCTCTTTAAGGCTCGCCATGAATATGTTTTCCATGAAGAAAAATCTCCATAAAGTCCTATGGTATCCCAAAAAAGAAGATAAAGAGAGATAAAAAAAGGGCTGGTCCAAAAACATAAAAAAAGCTGAAAGTGATAGCCCAAACCTAAACCATATTAATCATTTTAATTAATCTCCAGCTCAATTAATTTATTTAGGCTCCATATTTCAATTTAGCATTTGTATACTTTATGACATTGTAGTTGAGACAATGAAGTGCCCTCGAAAGAAAATTTAATCGTGTTCTATATTAAATCATTTAGAAATTATAAATATATATGTGACTAAAACAAATTAATCTATTTATAAAAATGGGTAATCATGGAATACATAAATAAAACTTTGCTTGTCTATATCTCACAAATAAAATAATGATGATAATAATGTATAAAATAAATATATAAAATATAAGGGATAAATTAATTAAGATCTAAAGTTCATATTTCTCCTAAATATGCCATGAAAATACCATTAATAGTCCAGAAATATTAGCCGAAATCTTTGCCCAAATATCTGCTAGTTTAACGGGAAAAGAGTTATTAAAAAAAATCAAAAAAGTCTAGAGTTAAAATCATTAAAATTACAAAAGTTATAAAACAACAAAAATTAAAACAACAACCCAAACCCCACCTTCTCCTATTCCCATCGCCCCCTACTGCTCTGCCCGAATATTGCCTTCCCTTACTTCTTTCAATCGATAATCGTCAGCTAAGAGTGCTGTCGGTCACCAATGCCACTGCCAGCCGCCAGAAAGCCACAAAATTATCCAAAGTTGTACGAACAATAGAATTATACATTTGGAAAGAAGCAAGGCCATTTCCTTCGTTCCAAACCATAAATGTACATTTTACAAAAAGGAGAGAGGAATTTCAAAAAACTTGGGTATGTTTATCACTTTTGCTCTTCAAAAACTCATATGATTCTCAACTTGTGCAAATTTCATAAAATATTCATACAATGAATTAGTTAAAACAAAGTTTTATCACCTAATTAAGTGTCCCCCATCACTTATCAAGCATTAAAGCTTACCCCGCTAACTTTACCTGCACGACTGCATCTCAGGCTTCCCGATAGGTTTAGGAGATGTGCACCTATCTCAATGATTGCTTATGACGTCAACAACATTTTCATTTTTAGATAATAATCGATAAAGCATTTTTACTCACATTCTCTGCTCCCTATATTTGAACTAAAATGATTTGAAATGCCAGCGCCGAACTAATTTGAAAACAAAGTTTATTTTAGAGCATAGGTATACACACACTAGGCTCAGCTGCCTTTTTCAAATATTTCTAGATTTTAGGTAAGGGATCAATAAATAGCTCTCCTTCTGGCAAGCCAGAGGGTAGTAAGAAGTGGAATACAGTCTTAGCACTTTTGCTAATGGCTAGCTATATAGAAGCTTACAGTGATTTCCAGAATAGCACGAGGCTTAGAAGTTTTAAAGAAGACGTGCCACCTGTAGGATCTTTGTTGAAGTTTACTAATCTTGGGTTCCGAGAATCCCCTAAGGAAGTTGTAATTTATATTTTACACTGAATGGTTTTGTGAGTATATTTTTTGATTCCTAATTTTGGTAGGCTGAGTGAATGTGAGAATAGTTTAGAGAAAATATGAAGTTCTAGGGAGCTTTGTCCATTTCGAGATGGTGGTAGTGCTTCCAATCGAAAGACTTGTGCTAGGACCAGAAATAATAAACTGTAAAGTTAAGATAATTAGGTACTTAGGGATTGGAGGCATTATAGTTGTGGCATCAGAGCCAGGTTTACAAATCACTAGTGCAATAGCATCCTCGAGAGTTAGAGTTAGAGTTCAAGAGTATGTCAGAGGTAAATGGTGTCCTTCTAAAAACATGCGCAAACTTGGCTTGCCCTTTCTCCTTGTGTAACCTTTTTTTCTAGATGGATCACCTTGGTATTCTTGTAGACCTATATACAATCAATATGTTACCAAGGACTTACTTGGCTACCCATATATCTCTGTTGCATGCCAGAATAGTGGCCCACATGATCTATTCTTAGGGCTCCACTGTGTGTTGGTCCGCACTCATAGACTCTTGTGGTCCTTACCTATCATGGCCCCTTAGGACGAGTTCAAGTTATGGTACCATGACTTTATGGTTCCTAAACAACCAGGGCTTAATAGGAATAAGTTCATATGCTAGGGGCATAGACCACAATGACTACAGAGTTGTTATTGGGGGAGGAGTTGGAGTTGAGAGGAATTACCTATAGGACTCTGCTGAGCATCTTTCCTATACTAGATGTACCTGCCGCTTTTATTCTACCTCCCCCTGCTTAGGGGGCACCACCTCTTCTACTAGCAGCACCCGAGGCCCTCAGCCGCTACCTGCCTTCCCAACGTCATCATGCTTGGAGAATGATTTCTACTTATCTAAGGGTTTTGGAGCCTCTGGAGAGGTCCATGTGGTGGTGGATTTACCAGATTGCCCAAGCTAGTTGAGTTGAGTTATGATGAGGAGCTTGAGGAGCCCAAGCCTGAGGAGGAGCAAGGGATACAAGTAGGGTTAGCAATGAAACCCATACCTATTTAAAACCCGCAAAACCCGCCCCATTTAAAACCTAAATAGGTGATGAAAATGGGTTTAAATGTCTTTGGGGTGGGCATTAGAAAACGGGTACGGGCATAGATACGGGGACGGGTATGGGTATAACCCTTACCTGTCCCATACCCGCACCCGACCCATGCCTGTTTTTATAATAAGATAAAAAAATGATTTTGGTTTAATGTTTTCTCAGTGTAAGTCCAATCCAAACCCTTCTAACAAAACATTAGTCAATAATGTATTTGATTTCACATTTCTTAACAATATATTTCCAAAATACTACAACTTTGCAATCTTATGATGATACCAATATATATTACACTTGGATATAGGTTGTATATGGGTATTAATTTTCATTTTCAAAGTGAACCCGAATAAAACTCGCAAACCCCCAAAACCCGACAGGTATGGGTATAGGGTCTATTTTTTAATACCCAAGGGATATGGATACAAGTATGGATATGATTTTTGAAAATGGGCATGTGTACGGGTACGGTCAACCCGCCCCGTACTTTCCCCATTTCCATCCATAAATGCAAGAGGTAGACCCTAAGGAGGAAATTTTTGACATAGATAAGACCGATAACAGCTTCGATCCCATTGAGGATTACGATGACTCTTTTGATCCAGACTAGAATATGTTAGGATTGATAGAGTTAACCCATTTTACTTTACGTTCTAGGTTTTTGACATTTGTCTTGTATATGCAGTATAGCTCGTTTAGGGTTAACATTCTTTTTGCGAGTTGTACATACATATGAAGCATATAGGTAAGTCATCCTAATCAGTTACAATGATGTAATCTGTGTTTTCTTTTTGGGGGTTTGGGTCGGATCTAACTTGATGATTACTTAAAGTTCTTATGTGTAAAAAGACAGTGGAATACAAACCCTAGCTAAAATGTAGGGTTGCACTGTAATGGTGCAACATGAAAATTCTTTAGGTGATTGAAGCTAAAAGTGTGTTTAGCTTTCAGTAGTTAATAGTTTATCATAATGGAATGAAAATTTAAATAACAACCTTTGTTTACGTGATCCAACATGTCAGAATCTATAAACAATAATCAAAATAAAAATGAAGGTGACACTCAGGGTTTACATAACCAAGTGCCCCGGAACGCACAAAAAAACCAGAGTGGGGGGCCTATTAATAGGTCTTGAGGTATCTACTAGTGTTGAGGGTCCAAAGTATTGGAAGAACTTAGTGGCTAAACTAATTGGGAGAATCCCTCATGTACCCCGTGAAACTACTTCTAAGCCTAATAAGTTGGCTGATAGGATAACTCGATGCAACCTTAACATTAACGGAAAGTTCGAGTAGAACTTTGAAGAATGGATCAGAGGAATGGAGAAAATATTCACAGTTGTTGAGGTACCTAGGAGAAAAAAGTGATATAGGGACCTTCTATTTAGCTGGTAAAGCAAATATATGGTAGAGTACTGTAAAGGATAAGTTGCAAGGACCTGAGCTTACCTACACTAAACTCTTTAAGAAGCTTAGGTCCAAGCTCTATCCAATCATAGTTCAAGATCTAACGGGGAAAGAATTTATAAAATAGAGGATCAGTGGTAATATATCAATGAAGTAGTATACTAGCAAGTTTCATTCAATTATCGAGGTTTGTTTCGAACTTCGTAGAACCTGAAAGGATGAAGATGAGGAGATTTTAGGAAGGTTTGGCCTTTTATATTTGAAATCAACTTGCTGATTAACCAATTCAAAGTTACCAAGAGTTGTATGAGTGAGTTGCTGAAGTGGAATGAGTGAAGAATAAACTAAGGGCCTTGAACCCAGGGAATTGAAAAAGAAAGTGGAATGATTAAGGGACTTCAAATGACAGTGTTTTTTCATAAACCATACCACCGTTGAGTGTCAAATGGGTATTAACAAATGCATGTACTGTGATAGTCCTGATCATTTGATTGTTACTTGCCTAAGAAGGCAGAAGGCAATAGAGAAAGGAGTTGCAGGGTTGATGGTGCCACCGTGCCAGGGACCCCTACCCCTTAAACCTCCAAACATAGGGCGAGCCTATTTTTTGAGGAAAAGGGAAGCTACAGTTTCTAGCATAGTAGCCACTGGAACTCTCTTATTAAATTCAAAATCATATTGTGTGTTATTTGTATCGAGTGCTACTTATTTATTTACATCCACCCGAACTACATTATAATTGAACTTAGAAAGATGCAAGGTATGGGCCAACTATAGTAGTAGCTTACCAGATGTACATGTGGTGGAGTATCCTATCCTTCATAAGCACATTCCTCTTGTGATTGGTAACCATGCTTTCTCTTATAATTTAATTCAATTTGATCTATCAGAATTTGATGCAATCTTGGGGATAGATTAGTTGACCATTCATGGGGTAAACATTGATTGTAAGGAACCTTCAAGTCACTTAAAAGGACCAAAATGGCCAAAAAGCATGCTTCTATAGTGAAAGGAACGGAAAGGGCTATCCTATAATCTCAATTATGAAGGCAAATAAGCTATTAAGGTGAGGTTGTTTAGGAAATCTATGTTATGCCACTAAAGTTAATGAGGAAGAAATGAAACTAAAACACATCCCTATGGTTTGTGAATTTCCTGATGTCTTTCCTGAACAATTACCTAGGCTACCCCCTCAATGAGAGATTGATTTCAAAATTGAACTAGTCCCTAGTGCTCAACCTATTTCAAAAGCCCTATATAGGAGGACCCTAATAGAACTCAAAGAGTTGAAAATCCAAATAGATGAATTATTATAAACGGGATTTATTAGGCCAACCATTTCACCCTAGGAAGCTCCGGTTTTATTTGTAAAGAAAAAAAGATGGAACCTTAAGGCTTTGCGTAGATTATAGGGAGTTAAGCAAAATCACGATCAAGAATAAGTATCCTTTATCCTCTTTAGATGATCTAATTAACCAACTACAAGAAGTTGGGGTATTTTCCAAAATTGACTTGAGGTCTAATTACCACCAGCTTAGAATTAAACCTGAGGACATCTTTAAGGCTATTTTTAGGACCAGATATGATTATTATGAATTTATTATGATGCCTTGCGAATTACAAATTCCCCTGCAGCATTCATAGATCTAATGAATAAGGTTTTTAGGCCTTATTTAGATAAATTTGTGGTGGTATTTATGGATCACATTTTGAGATACTCTTAGCAGAAGAAGGATCATGCCAACCATTTTGAGGACTCTATTGCAAACTTTGAGGTAACAACAGCTATATCCTAAATTGAAAAAAAAGTCAGTTGTGGTTAACTGAGGTGACATTTTTTTAGTATATTGTTTCTAAAGATGAGATTAAAGTTAATCCTTAGAAAACAAAAGTGGTTTAAATGGCCTAGGCCAACCAATGTTATAAAAGTGAGGAGTTTTCTTGGGTTAGCTAGATAATATTGGAGATTTGTGAAGAGCTTTTTAAAAATAACATCCCCACTAACTAACCTGCTGAACATGACAACCAAGTCCGAATGGTCAGCCAAATTTGAGGAGGCATTCTAAGAATTAAAGTGGCGATTGACTGCAGCTGCTATCGTTAGTTTTCCAGTGGAGGGTAAAGAATACATCATTTACAATGATGCCTCTAAGAATGGGTTATGTTGTGTGTTAATGTAAGACAATAAAGTGATACATTATGCCTCTTGGCAACTTAACCCCTACAAAAAGAATTACCCAACCCATGATTTAGAGTTAACTACAGTGGTTTTTTCATTGAAAATATGACACAATACTTATGCGGGGTGTTATGTAAGACTCATACCATTCATCAAAGGTTGAAGTACATCTTTACTGAAAAAGAAATCAATCTAAGGCAGTGAGATGGTTAGAGTTGATTAAGGATTATGACATGCAAATTCAATATAATCAAGGAAAGGCAAATGTCGAAGCAGATGCATTAAATAGAAAGGTCCAGTACAGTTTGGAAATAGTAATGATTACCCAAGCTGGCATCGTAAGAGTAGGGGTGTATAAATGGGTTAACTAGAGTTATGGTGAACCGAAAATCAATTAACCGGTTTTTCGGTTCAAGAAAATCCCAAACCGTAATCGAACAGAAATTTTTACTTAACTGATTTTAGGTTAATCGAAAATTTCAGTTCGCCCAAACGCCGAACCGTAATCGAACCAAAAAATCAGCTAATCAGTTTTCTGGATCGGTTAACCAGTTTTTCGATTCGGTTACCGATTAACTAGTCACAAATAATATAAAAAGTACCCTTTTTGATCTAAAATTTTCATTTTTTATGTTTAGTACTTTTAGAAAAAAAATAAATTTAAATTAGCATTCACAAATAATTAAAGAAGTGTACTTTTTTACCTAAATTTTTCATTTTTTGTGTTTAAACTTTTTAGTGAAAAAATAATTTTGATCCGATTAACTATCGGTTTTAATCAAATTTTCAAATCGGCCGAACGATAATCAAACCAAAAACCAAATAATTTTTCAGTTCGGTTAACTGAACCAATGTTTTCTAAAAAATTTATTCGGTTAAAGAATTTTTCGGTTTGGCTTTTTTGCTTTTCAGTTTCAGGTTTTTTTTTTTGTACACCCCTACATAAGATACCTTGAGAATATGGGTATTGAACTTGTGTCACGGGGACTAACAAATAGGTAGTTATTGGCATTAAAAGTACAACTTTCCATAGTAGAAGAGATTAACTTGCGCCAAAAGGATGATGCTAAGTTAGTAAGGCTCAGACAGAATGTCACACAAGAGAAATCCCTTGGCTTCATGATGCATGAGATTGGGATCTTGAGGGTTCAAAACCGATTGTGTGCACCTAATAAGGAGGAATTGAAAAGGAAGATTTTAAAGAAGCCCATAATACTCATTGTTCAGTGCATCTAGGAGGAACAAAAATGCACAGGGATTTGAAACAATACTTCTAGGCAGATAACATGAAAATGCTTACTGTAGAGTACGTAGATAAATGCCTAACTTGTCGAAAGGCGAAGGTTGAAAATCAACCCCCTTTCTACTTCGAAAAAGAATGTCATTTAAGTTATTGTTGATAGACTCACCAAATCTGCCCATTTCATACCAATCCATGACACTTAGGGTGTAGAGCGACTAGCCTAATTGTATGTTAAAGAAATAGTCCAATTATAAGGCATATCAAATGACATAGTATCTCACACAGACTAAAGATTTCAAACCCAATTTTGGTAAGCCTTGCAAAAAGCTTTTGGAACTGAATTAAATTTTAGTAGTTAATATCACCTCGAGATCAGTGGGTAGAATGAAGAGTGAATCAAATCTTGTAGGATATGTTGAGAGCTTGAGTACTTGATTTTTACGGAAAATGGGAAGGTGACTTACCCTTTGTAAAATTTTTATAAAATATCAGTTATCAATCCACCATTAAAATGGCTCCTTTTGAGGGAAGGAAATACAAAACATTCTTATGATGGAGTGAGCTAGAGAAGAAGCACTAGTTATAGGGCCTGAGTTGAATCAAGAAACCTGTAAGAAGATAAAGCAGAATCAAGAACACATCAAAGTCGCTCTGAGCCCACAGAAGAGTTATGCTGATAAAAAAGGAGACCATTAGAATTTTAAATGGGAGATAAATTACTATAGAAGGTATCAACAATTAAGGGTGTGAGAAGGTTCAATGTTAGGGGACAGTTGAGTCCTAGGGATATCGGATCTTATGAGATTATCAAAAAACTAAACACGATGGCATATAGATTGGATTTACCAATAAAACTAGAGCATATGCATAGTGTTTTTCACATTTCACAACTTAAAAAAGTATATTCTAGATCCAAACCATATCATTAAGATAGAGCTTGTAGAGGTGGTTGAGAGCCTAGTCTATGAGGAGCGTCCTTTGCGAATACTATATTACAAAGTTAAAAACAACTTCGCAATAAAAGCATTCCTCTAGTAATGGCTTTATAGGCTTAACCATACTTCATCTAAAGCCACGTGGAAGATAAAAGAAGACATGAGAAACAAGCGTTCATATTTGTTTGAGGTAAATCTAAAGCTTCCTTCAAATTTGTTAGTTTCAAGGGTGAAACTTAATATAAGGGGGGAGGGTTGTAACAGCTCGAACCCAAATCATGTTAATTATTCTAATTAATCTCCATTTAAATTAATTAAGTTAGGTGCCGCATTTCAATTCAACATTTGTATAATTTGTGTCATTCGTAAGTTATACATAAATATGTGAATAAACAAATTATTAATTCGTAAAAATGGGTAATCATACGACTTTACTGGTTTATATGTCCCAAGGAAACCATGATAATAACATATGACATAAATAAATAAAATGCAAGGAATAAATTAATTAAGACAGGTAAAGTTTATAATTTTCCTAACTATACCATAAAAATCTCATTAATAGCTCAAAAATATTAGCCAAGTATTTCCCTATTCACTATGTTAAAAGGTGAAAAAGAGAAAAGAGTTATAAAGACAAAAAAATTCATAAAAATCTAGAGTTAATAAAATCATTAAAATTACAAGAGCTATAAAACAATAAAAAATGAAACAAATAAACCCAAACCTCCTTCCCTTGTTCTTGTCGCCCCCTGCTGGTCTGCAACTCCCCCTTGCACGCTTCCTTCCACCGCCGGTCGAGCCAGGAGCATTGTCGGTTATCATTATCATTGTCGTTAGCACCACTGCCAGGAGTCAGAATGCCACTACAGCGCCATCGCCTTCTTGCCCTTTCTCTTTGTCTTACTCCATTGCGGGTGAGAAGGTAAACCCTAAATCATCCAATAATCATTTCTACCATTTTGTCATTGATTCTGTTAGTAATATTTTGTTTAGATTAAATAAATGTTAATTTATGATTTTCTTGGTTTTGATGGTGAATTTGAATTTGTAGATGCTTAGAAGCTATGGGCGGATATGGTGAGTTAGGGTTTTGATCGTTGGATATGAATTGAGTTTGATTTCATTTGGGTTGTGTAATTTTGATGAATTTTCATTGTAATTGAATGAAAAAGAACTAGTAGGGTATGTGTGAATGTTATGTTATATGATGTTTCCATGGCAAAGGGAGCTTAAGTTTGAGGTTGTGGATAAGAGTAAAGGAGGGAAATGGGTCAATTTACGGGTTTGAAATCGATCAGGGTTAGCATGAGTTTATGACCTAGTTTAGAATAATGTAATAGTATTCACTGGGAATTTTGGCAAATGATAATGATTATCAGTGTTATGTAGCTTAAAGTGGAGGAAAAAGATAGAGGGAAATGTGGTTTTTGAAAGATTTTGAGATGGATGCTCTTAATATAAATTTAGGAATTAATTTGGAGATTTGGATGAATTAGGCATGTAAGCTTGGCTGTTAGTAACTAAAGTAATTGTGAAGCTTGATTTTTGTCTTAACCAAGTAATGAGTTTAAGGGATTAGTGATGTGTTAATGATTACTTCGCATTTTTGGGACCCAAAAAAATGAAAAAATTGAATACCCTTTGAGTTGGATCCAAAACAATGTATCGAATACCAGAATAAGTTTAGTATTTGTAGATAAATTGCTAAAGCTAGCAATGATGTTATATTTAGTGATATATATAGCAACAATGGGAATAATAGTAATACTAATAGTAGTAGCAGCAGCAGCAGTAGTAGTAAAAATAACAATAATGATGATGATGATGATGATAATAACAATAATAATAATAATGGTAATCATCATCATCATCATCGTCGTCGTCATCATCATCATTATCATAATAGCAATCATAATAGTGATATTGCTAATAAGGATAACAACAGTAGCAATAATTATCATAACAATGATAATAATGGTGTTGATAGTAATAATAATGAGGCAAAAAAAAATTATATAACAACTACAACATTAATACCATTAAATGAAGAAAGCAACGACAATATTGAAAGAATAAAACAGAACAGGAAATGAAATCAATTTATGTTTAAGTAAGCAATGGTGGGTGTATCAATATTTTAAAAAAGAATAAAAGGAATTCTGAATTACTTATCAAGTTATAATTATGTAAAAATTGTACTAACCATAGAATTATACATTTGGAATTGAAATGCGACCATTTTTGTTATTCCAAACCATAAACATACATTTTACAAAAGGGATAAAAGAATTTTAAAAAACCCAGGTACATTTATGGTATGCATTCTTTGAAAACTCACTTATTTCTCAAATTATATAAATTTCATACAATATCGAGGCAATGAATTAGTTGAACTAAAGTTCTATCACCTATTAAGTGGCCCCCATCAGTTTTTAAGCATTAGGGCTTATACCCCTCTGTTTACTTGCACGACTGTAGCTCAAGCTTCCTGATCAATCTAGGAGGTTCCACTTTAAGATAATGATCGATAAAACAGTTTTACTGCCATTCTCTCTCTTGTTTTTGAACGAAAATGATTTGAATGCGAGTGCCTACCTTATTTGAAAATGAAGTTTAATTTATAACTTAGGGATATATATACTGGACCTCAGCTACCTTTTCAAATATTTCTGTGTTTTTTGTTTTAGGTAAGGGATCTGTAAATAGTCCTCCTCCTAGCAAGTCAGACGGTAGCAAGTAGTAAAAGAGGGTCTCAGTACTTTTGCTGATGGCTATCTATATAGAAGCTCGCAATGATTTCTAGACTAGCATGAGGCCTAGAAGTTTCAGAAAAGATATGCTGCATGTATGATCTTTGGACAAATTTACTTAATGTTGGGTTTCGAGAAACCCCTAAGTAAGTTGTAATTTGTATTGTGAACTGAATGGTTTTGTGCGTGTAATTTCTTATTCCTAATTTCGATAGGCTTAGTGAATATGAGAATAATTCATAGAGAATACGTAGTTCAAGGAAGACTCCAATCGAAAGATAGTTATTTAACTAGGGATTCGGGGTGTTACACTGACAGGCAAAAGTCGAGTGAAAATAAAATCTTGGTTTTAAGGACAACAAGTGTTCCATTGTCTACTGCCATCAACTTGGACTTGGAGAAATCATTCATCCACTTTACTACTTCTTCTCAATCATCATGGCCTGTAATCTTACTTGCGTTCCAAAATTCAAGACTCTTCATCTCAATCGTGACTCCAAATTCACGATTGGAGAGTCACTCTACATTTTCGTCCTTTCTAAGGGGGCACTCACCCATTATGCAAGATAGGGGCTCCACTGACATTTCCCTAGATAATTAGGGCTTCCACTTCCCGATAAGTAGATAACTATATTATTTATACTAAACTAGAGGTTACTTCAGGCAGCACCAGCAAAAGCATCTTCATCAACCATATCCCTACACATCCAGAGCTTTTGTTATAATAAATAGAAATTAGGGGCTTATTCAAAATATAAGTAATTTAATACAAAATTAAAGGTTACTATTTCCTTAAAAGGAAAATTTAATGCAAAATCACTTAACTTTGTATCCTCGTCCTGCCGTATATTGCAGCCTAAGCGATGCAACAAAGCTGTGTGTAATCCACCAGTCTTTTGTACATTAATTGGTCCTTATCCAATGGACCCCGAACAAAATATGAGATCTTCACCTATATGCATACTAAATGAGGTCATCACATATTTGCATATGTTAACATAGCTAACATAATTAAGTCTGCATGGGTGGTATACGCATAGTCCAACCTAGGCTAATGAGTGTACATGCACCTATACATGGGTCTTTAGCCTATTTACTAGCACACTCTCCATCTTAATCACTTAGGAACCTTGGATTGAAGAACTGCGCATTCAGACATGACAACAACCCCACCGGACGGGCACATAACCTTGGTCAACCATGATCTACATCAATGGTTCTTAGGATTCCATCAACAACCAATATAGAAGACATCTATACTCTGACCCTCAACTTAGTCAACCTCAGTCAAAGCAAGTGCTCTATCCTCAAAGTGGGCTTTACACAAGCATCATCACCCATGACATCAACCCAAGTTTGGGCTCTCACATTGCCAAATTCACAAAGATCTAGCTGTAGGCCTTTAGGCTCGCATTCCATAAAGTCCATAGGGATCTGGCCACGAATCTTTAGGCTCTCATTCTACTTAGTTTTCAAAGGTTTGCTTAGAGGTCTTAAGGTTCTCATGGTAAAATATTTATAGAGATTTGGGTACAGACCATTAGGCTCCCATGACACCAAGTTCTCTATGATCTGGCTACAAATCTTTAGGCATTCCACACCACTAAGGTTTTCCATTGGCTCCTAGCACAATGGAACATTTTGTCAGTGTTGGCTCCCCACACAATGGGACAATCACTAACTGCTGGTACAAAGGGATATTTCAGCATCGCTGGCTCCCGACACAATGGTACAACTGCTAGCTCCCAGCACAATGGGGCATATCGACCAAACCACTGACTTCTAGTAAAATGGGACAACACTAGCTCCAGGTACAACAGGACACCATTGGCTCCCAGCACAATGGGACATTTTGACATCGCTGACTCTTGGCAATGGGACACTGCTGATGGGTCCAAGCACAATAGGATATTTCAATAGTGCTACCTCTTACCACAATAGGACATGTCAGTCGCATCGCTAACTCCTACAGTGGGACACCTCTGGCTCCCGATACAACTGGACACTTCAACCACATCGCTGCCTCCCGACTTAATGGGACACCGATAGCTCCTGGCATAATAGGAGATTTTGACATCACTGGCTCCTAACATAATGGGATATCCCTGGCTCCCAGCATAATGGGATAATTGGACAATGATGACTCCCGACACAAAGGGACATTTTGAGCGTATCGTTGTCTACTGGCTCAATAGGACACCGCTTAGCTCCCAGTACAATGAGGCATCTTGACCCCATCACTAGCCCCCAAAATAATGGGTCACCACTCACTCACATCACAATGGACCATTTCGACATCACTGGCTCTCTGCGCAATGGGACTACAAGTGGTTCTTGGCACAATTGGACATTTTGACACTATTAGCTCCGCATATAATGGAACATTTCACTATTAGCATACGTCAGGGAGAAAGTGGATAGACCCTAGGCTTCAGGTCTTGCAGCAACCATGTCTAGGATCATTGCTTCCATACAGGTAAGCACAAACAAAGTTTTTTTACTTTGACCTTTGTCTTTCTTAGAGCTCGATCAAAGTGGGAGCTGATTGTGGACTCCTAAAACTAGTGTCTCGATTTTTATAAGAGGCCTAATGACAAAACTTATGACCCAGTTTGTGTATTTAGGGGGCTCGGGAGAATGATCCTTAATTCGAGTATGAGGAATAGCAAACAAGGAAAAGAAAAGTCTAATAATGCCCAAATAGGCCTATATTAACTATGTTTGACGTCTGGTTGAGATTTATTCTTCATGTTCACCCCATTCAAAGGTGCACAAAATTATTAAGTTTAGATAGCAGTATTATTCATTTAATAAGCTTTTCAATGACATGTTATATAGCAAAATTCGGTAAGCAATAGAGAAGATATAAGTCGAATATTGAGACTTGCATTGAAAATGATACCTATTTAGTACTTTGCTTATATATTCTCTCACACTTATACAAAAAATATGAGATCAGTGGTAATAGAAATTAGACGCCATAAGCTTTCAATAAAAGAAAGGAATCACTCAAAATAGAGGCCAAACATTAACGGTAAGGCCAAAACAAAGTGTCCTATATGCAGCCTGGCCCAGGAATCCAGTCGACTTCCTACCTAACACAACTTAACCAGATCAAAAGCCAGGCTTAGTCCTCTAATTGGGAACCTAGCCAGGCTCTATAGTCTTTCCACTCTAAATCCTTTTATGTGTATACATTGTGTGCCAATAAACATAATTCATCTAAAACAAATCATAATATTTACAGCCTGGCCCAGGAACCCAGGTAGGTTCCTGCTTAATACAACCTGACCAAACTAGGAACCTGGTTGAGTTCTGGGAACCTAGTTGGGCTATGTAGTCTTTTCTCTACGAATCTTTTTTTTTTTGTGTGTGTGTCTAAACAGCATCTTAGCAATCGAAATTCTATTTGGATTGACGCACTAGATTAGATTAAGCTTAATGAGAGTAGGATTAGGTTTCCTGTCTTTATACACTATGACAAAAGTGATACCTCCTAGGTTAAACAAATTCAAAATTAAGGAGGTGGACATCATATTTTTGGGAGAAAAACATAAGAAACTAGAGAGTAACACACTGGAAAAAAATCCTGAGAGCAACACCTCACATTTTGAGAGCATCAAGAGAGAAAAATGGGTCAATCATTAAAAGGCAGCACTCTGCTTGGTTCCTAAATGAATCAGGTGGGTCATCCTAAGCGAAAAAATCCAATCTTTCCCTCACTCTTTCTATTTGTTTTCCTTTTCTTTTCCTTATTTGATTGCAGATTTTCTAAAGATGTAATATTTAGGTAGTATCTCCGCCTACTGTAATTACTTTATTTTGAATTTTTTAGGACTAGCATTACACATTTGATTTTTGCTATTTCATATGATTTATACTAATACATTGTATGACAAGTGGTGATGCGATGCACTCTAACATGTGATTGTACCACCACCATAGAATCTAAAGCCTCAGTTTGAGGTTGTGAAGTCAAGATGGTCTCCACACTAGGGATTACTTAGGAGCCTTTCAAAAACCTTTTTGAAGCATACTAGTTGTTCCTTTTGGTTGTTCCCATCAGTTTATGGTTCGCTTCAAGAGTAGCTTTGATTTGTTAGTTTTCCCTGAAAGTCAGTAACAACTTTATTAACTAAAGTTCTTTGCCTTTTATCTTTTATCTATTCCATTTACTTTGTTTCTTCTGAATTGGGGAAAGCTATTGGGATTCTGACAGGGAAACTGTCTGCACGAGAAGCAGAGCTCGATGTTGGCCCAGATCAGACCTGCAGTATATATTTTGGGTTAGGTAGGGGCCATTGCAAGGATCAAGTCCAAAGAGCTTGGACTAAGCTCTGGCCCATGAACCCAACCAAGTTACTGGATCATACCCGCGGCCCAACTTTGTGGTTCGAGCCTACAATTTATCAGTCTGAATCTATTTTCTATTAAAAGAAATCTGATTTAGTTTCAAAACAAACACCTAGTAAACGAATCTGACCATTCAAAGGGGGCCATACCAGGGGCAGGCTCCCCGGGGTCATGGTCCTTACAATAGGGTTCAAAGTAAACTCGGTTTCATTATCACTCTCATAATTTTCAAGTCTTTGCCAAATTGGGTTTTTGCAAAACACACAGAATTTTGCTGCAACTTTACCTTATCCCCAATCTCAAATTAGGTAAACTCATACATCTCTACTATTTTCATCGACAATAGTTAGAAAATAACTTCCTCTACAAAAAGAAGGCACATGTAAGCACCCCATATATCAATATGCATGAGTTTAAAATTGTTAGCAACTTTACTTTCACTTTGAAAAAAGGAACATGGAGTTTGTTTAGCATCAAAACACACATCACATGACTCTTTTGTTTTATTTTCCTGACTAACACTAAACTCCAAATTTGTAGTAAGTAAAAAAAATAACTTCTCATAAAGGATAACCGAGGCGTCCATGCCATAAGTCACTGGTTCTTATTATATGGACTTGCTTCGTCAAATATGGCACCAGCTTGTTTAGAAAGACCCCTCCTTTGACTCTACCCATCCCAATTAGGGATCCTTGAGATACAGTCTTGTACCACACAGAACTATCATACAATTAAGCTCCTTACTCAAGTGATAAGTACAGATCAAATTGAAAGTCAATTTTAGAACAAATAAAAAACCTTTTAATTTAACATTTGACTCCAAATCCACAATTCCTATTTTGTTTTCCTTAGACTGATTGCTAATGGGAAGTTCAACCATGATAGGGTCGACGCTTCTAACACTTTCAAGAAGATCATATATTCATGTCGTGTGACATAAGGCACCAATATCAAACAATCAATCTTCTTTGGCTGATAACTTCTCACAACCATCCTTAGGTGTTTCAATGAGATTGAGAATTCAATGCATTGTCACTTGACTTGGCTAACTGGTGCTTATGGTAGCTGTTACATTAGACGTCATAGCATGGCAGCTTTACCCTGTCCTACACCACTCGAGTATCTTCCATTATAGCCTCTAGCTTAGCCTCGGCCTTTGCCACTACCCTAAGTTTCATAGGTTGAGGGATATCCAATGATCTAATTGGATTCCTCATGACCCATTCGACCATAATGTTTGCATGGATTCCTCTTGGTGGTTTACTGACTTTTATCCATATGTTTGATCACAATCGCTGCTGCACTTCCACTTCGGTTACCCTTTGCAATCATGTAATTTTTATAAGTTTCTTCTTTAAAAACCATATTGAAGATTTTATGGAGCAACAACATGTATTCTAGTCCTAAAATATGACTTTGTATGTTTGAGTAGGTACTATAATTCAAGGCCATCAGGAACTAATAGGCCTTCTCCTCCTTGGCGATTTTCACCAATTTCTCATGAATCCCACACTCAGACTTACCACAGATGCAGAGGAGTGCATGCCTGATTTTCCAACTCACTCCAAAGGTGCATCAACAACACATAGAAGTCCATGACCTCCGTGCCTCCTTACTTGCATTCAACTAAGCTAGCCTTAAATTGATGAACTTTAGGAACATTGGTTACAACATATCGTTCTTCAAATGCTTCCATATAAGCTTTGCGATCTTAATAAAGGCTATGCTTGCCTTAGCTTCGGTTCGATCACATTTAATATTTATGAGCAAATCATAGAATTTACCATCTCCCAGTACTGCAACTCAGCCATGTCTTGTCCCTCCTTTGGCATGGATTTCTCTACGACGCCTTTAATGAAACCTAATTTTTTAAGAGTAGTTCTTACCATTCTCTCACAAAGATTGTAGTGCTTGCTATAAAAAACTATCGTTGTGATCAAGGACCATGACCCTTCTGGAGAGTGTAAGTAGTATGGAGAGTGGTTCTCAATCATAAATTTTTTACTAGTCATGATTTCAAGAAGAGCCTGGGGTTCAATACCATAAATGAACGTAAAGAAGGTTAAGTCTAATTTGTTGAGATCTCAATCAATTATTGAGTACACGCCCAAACTATTAAATAATACAAGTCACAAACGAACCCTAGCTTCTCATCCAAGCAATCCTAAGCTGAGAGGGATTTCAGGAAAAATAGAAAAACCAAATAAGGAAATATCTTTTCCAAGTTATAATGATTCTAAGAGTCCTTTCCTAAATAAATAGCATATCTTAATAGACAATAAAAAATTTTAGATATTTGCTAGCTTTTGGGACCTCATATATAGACCTTTGATTTATGACTTTTTAATGCTAATCTCACCCACGCTATAGTCTACTTAATTTTGCTTGTTAAAAATAAAATTTATCTTCAATACAAGTAAATAAAATTGGACTAAATATAACAATTTTCAATTTCTCATCATGCATAACCATGACAATCGTTTTTAACATCTAGGAAAAGGATATAAATTTTACTCAATGCTCATTAGGCATCTTTACTATTAATTTTAGTTTTTCATTATCCCCATCTCTATTTTCTTTTTTCTGAATATGGTCACTAATGGCTTGCACCACTTGAATCTCTACCCCAGGCCTCGCACTATCTTCAAATAGAAATTAATACTTTTAACCCTGAGACAAATGTACAGGACTAATTTTTTCATCATAATTGTAGAAGTCTTATTAAATTAGTTTACTCTAAGTTTTTATTTTTTAATGTATCATAATTGCATGTCATTCAATTAAATGGTACATCGAGTATTAACAAATTTATTAGAATACTCTTTTTATTTTTTCATTTCAAGAAATAATATGGCATAACATTTAGATCCTTACTTAACCTACAATACTTCTGATACAGAGCAAGGCACCATAGAGGGTTCCCTTAATCCAAATCAAGTCCAAAGCACAAATCAAGTCAAGAAAGTTCAAGGTAATCAAGCATTAGGTACTCAACTCCATACCTCATTCTCTTTTACAAGTTCAGAACTTAGCACTGTTTTGCATGACATTTTCCTTGGTGTTTCCAATTTGTATGGGAGAGTCCTACTTTGTTACACTCCCTAAGAAGTCTTGTTTTGAATAGTAAAGTCCATTTTGGGTTATGATCAAGGCATTTTGGGTAAGAGACTCAAAATCGAGACCCCTGCAGCTTTGATCCCTCACTAACTCAGTTCAGAGAATTGCCCCCATTCTATGTCTTAAAATTGACTTACACTGATTTTATTACTTGGGGGGGCATTTTAATAGACTAAGGTATTCCCCGATGCCTTAAAATCTGATTTAAATCAAGCTTGTCTCGTTTAGCCAACTTGAACAAGTTTGAAACTAATCTAGGTATTCCTAGTCAAAACACACTGTTTTGACTTTGCAACGGTTGTGCTTAGCTGAGGGGGTTTGCTCGCCTGCCTACTTGCTTCCTTGGTAGGTTAAATAGCCAGGGTCATCATCATGGAGAGTTTTCAGTTTTTAGAAGGCCACTTGACCAATAATCAAAGAGAAATATCACTAGCTTCATCCAAATTGGTCAGTTGAAATGTGGGTCACTTTGGTAGCCATTTTCTCCCTCCCTATGCGCAAGTGGATCTCTTAGTATGCCTAATCATGTTCAAGTTTGACTTTATTGCAAATTAATCATAGATTTGTTTGACTCATTTGATGTAATAAACTAGATTACATTCTATTTTAGGATCAAATTGTTTTAAGAGTGATTAAAGGTTTCCTAAGCAAGAAGAAAACCTCATTTTGCAGGAAAACGGCTTAGGCAGCTTGTTTAAAAGCCCTACATTGTAGTTGTGTGAACACACTTAAATATCTTGGCTAAGCATTCGTGTTTTATACAAATCTCTCTCAAATCTCACTTAATTAATCTAGTTGGTTGCTTAATTGAGTGGTTTCCTTTAATCTAAACTTGGTGGCATTGCCTTTATGGTTTGGAAGGTGGATTCCTCAACTAGTTTGGGTGGTAGTGGAGCCTTTATCCCATCCATATCTCTTGGTTGTTGTTAGTGAGCGAGCTGATTTAATCCCACAATTGAATTTGAGGACGTTTGCTTGAGTTTTGATTGAGATCACGCATTAAAGTGGTATCAGAGCATAACATGGTGAGTTTCTATTTTACCTTTCTGGTTTCTCCCAGCTTTCTAGCTTAGATTCTGCCCAAACAAGTTTCTCACACCCCACAAAGAACCCATTCTGTACAAAACACAAAACTACCTACAAAAGAACCTAAACTCCTCAAACAACCTAAGTTTTGTTTCTAAGCCATGTCCAGGAGGAAGGAAGTTAATCCTTCTCAAACAAGGGTCCTAGGGGACTAAGCCTTAAGGAAGCCCGTGAGTTAGGGAGGGGGAATGTTATACTCCAACTTTAGAGGGACATCCAAACCCTTACTACTAGCTTAGCTCAAGTTCTAACCAAATTTAGGGATGATCTCGAAGGAGGTAGGAGAAGAGAGTGTGGCCAGCAAAGGGATGCCCCAACCCCAGATGACTCATCTTCATCTCATCTTAACCACTCACCTAGGGGGACAAGAAGGCAACTAAGAAATAATGAAGATGACTTAATGGATATAAAGTTTGATCCCCTTGAATTTGAGGGTACTTTTAACCCGAATGTGTATCTAGAGTGATTCAAACTTTAGAGAGGTTCTTTGATATTATGGGCCATTTTGATGAGAAAACCTTTAAGATTATTGTTCGTAAACTCAAGAAATATGTATCCCTTTGGTATGAAAATATTAAAAGACAGAGAGCCAAAGAGGGAAAGTCACATATCACAACTTAGACCAAACTAAAATTGTTAACACATAAGAGGTTTCTACCAGAAGGGCATAAGAGAGATCTCTGTCTTAGACTGTCCTCTTCAAGCCAAGGCCAAATGAGTGTGGAGGAATATATCAAGGAATTTGAGCAACTCATGATTAGAAATGGTGTAGAGAACGAACCAGAACAAGCTGTGGTTACGTTCCTAAAGGGATTAGACCAAGGCATAGCTAAAAAGGTTGACCTTCAATAGTATTGGAGCTTTGAGGATGTTTATAAACTGGTAGCATTAAAGTGGAGAAGTATGCTAAAAGCAAAAAGCCATACATAAGCTCTTACTCACAACCTAACCTCCCTCCTGAGCCCTACTCTGCCTCTAAACCTGAAACTCAGCCTAAAGGAGACTCAAACAGAGATGAAGGTAAAAGCATTGTTGGGGAGTTCCCTAAGCAACTTAATGATAAGAGGTTCTTTAAATGTCATGTATATGACCATTTCCAATATGAATGCCCAAACAAGAGGGCACTCGCCATCAAAAAGAAAATAAAGAGATTAATCAAATTGTCATTGAGCCAAGTGAAGAAGAAGCTTAAAAAAAGGAGGAGGCCACCATTCTAAATCTTGAAGTTAGGGACTTTCTGGTCCTCAATAGAGTACTACACACTATGGAGAGTCCAAAGGAGGAAAGCCGAAGGTAGCTTATTGTTCACAGTGTGCTATGCAAGGTAAGGTACGGAGCTTAATCATTGATGGAGCTAGTTGTACTAATGTTACTTCAACCCATTTAGTTGACAAACTTAAGCTACCTGCTATCCCTCACCTACGGCCATATATAGTACAATGGCTGAAAAAGGGAAATGAAGTTCGTGTGACAAAATAAGTTTTAATTGCATACGCCATTAGTAACTTTAGAGAAGAAGTGATTTGTGATATATTACCTATGGATGCTTGTCATTTATTACTTGGGAGGCCATGGCAGTTTGACAAGGGTGCTGCTCATAATAGGACAGCCAATGCTTACACCTTTAAGGTCAAGGGTGGTGGCTACACCCTAACCCCATAGCCCTTAGCCAAATTCAGAAAGTTAAGCCTAGCCATGGGGAGGGAAACACAAGTGTCAAGGTGTTGTTTTTGAGTGAAACAGGAGTGGAGAGATCCATAAGTAAAGGCAAACCAGTTTATGCCTTGCTTATGTCGAAAAAAGGAGAGGGAGGAACACCTTTACACCCCCACTTGTATATGAGTTTGTGGATGTATTTCCTAGAGATCTACCCACGAGATTACCCCCAATTAGGGGCATAGAGCATCAAATTAACCTGTTGCCTAGAGCCACTCTACCAAACAAACCAGCCTACAGGTGTAACCTAACAAAAACCAAAGAGCTCTAATGTCAAGTTTTAGAACTTATTGGTAGGGGTCACATAAGAGAATATGATTCCTTGTTCCATCCCAACTTTACTTGTGCCAAAGAAGGATAGACCTCTGAGAATGTGTATTGATAGTCATGCCATTAACAACGTCAAAGTCAAGCAGAGGGATCCTATTCCTAGGCTTGATGACATCCTAGATGAGTTACATGGTGCCCAAGTGTTTCCTAGGATCGATTTAAGAAGTGGTTATCACCAAATTAGAATGAGAGATAGAAATGAACAAAAAAACAGCTTTTAAAATAGGCATGGGTTGTATGAATGCCTTGTAACGTCATTTTGGTTATTGAATGCTCCCAGTACTTTCATAAGATTAATGAATGAAGTACTTAAACCCTTTATTAGTCACTTTGTTGCTGTATACTTTGATAACATTTTAGTTTATAGCCGAAATGAAAGGGACTATGAGGAGCATCTAAGGCAAGTTTTCTAGGTTTTGAGAGAACAAAAACTTTACGCCAAGATGTAGAAGTGTTAGTTTTTCACTCCATGACTCACATTCCTTGGTTATGTAGTTTTATCTAAGGGGATCTAGGTCGATCAACGCATGATAGACGCCATCCAGACTTGGCCTCAACCTAAAACAGTTAAGGAGGTGAGATCTTTTCATGGTTTGGCTTTTTTTATAAGAGGTTTATCAAAGATTTCAGCTCTATTATGGTTCCCCTCACTGAATGCATGAAGAAAGGTGCATTTAAGTGGACAAAGGCTGCCTAAAGAGCCTTTGAGGTGATCAAACAGAAGTTATACCAAGCTCTTATTCTAGCATGCCTAACTTTTGAAGACCTATTTGAGTTAGAGTGTGATACAAGTAGGGTAGGAATTTGGGGTTGTCTTAGTCCCGTCCAAGAATCCCATTGTCTTTTAGTGAGAAGCTCAATGGTTCAAGATATAACAACAACACCTATGACAAAGGGTTCTATGCTATTGTAAGAGCATTAACTCATTAGGGTCGTTACCTTAAGCCTAGGTCTTTTGCATTGCATTTTGATCACCACGCTCTAACGTATATTAATGGCCAGCATAAGCTGAATCCAAGACATGCCAATAAGTGGAGTTCTTGCAATCATTCAACTTTACTTACAAACACAAGACTCGGAAGGAGAATGTGGTCGCGAATGCACTTTCAAGGAGGAATGCATTACTTTCAGTTTTGGATGCTGAAGTCCTTAGCTTTCATTCTGTCTAGGAACTTTACAAAGTGGATCCAGATTTCAAAGGGGTTCTAGAGGAGATTCTAAAGAACTGCCCTTGCACCATCCAGGAAGGCTATTTTTTCAAGAACAACAAGCTTTATATCCCAAGAAGCTCTTTAAGAAAGCAACTGGTCTGAGAAGCTCATAAGGGTGCCCTAGCTAGTCATTTTGGTCTAAACAAGGCCATTGATATCCTCAAGGAGCATTTATACTGGCACAAAATAGGAGGAGATGTACAAAAGGTAATCATAGCTTCATTTATTTGCCATAAGGCCAAAAGTCAATTCCACCAAAGCTTGCACACCCCACTGCATGTACCGCTAACACCTTAAGATGATGAAAGTATGAATTTTGTTGTGGCCCTTCTTGGGATGCAAGAAGGGAAGGATGCGATCATAGTAGTTATGGATAGGTTTTCCAAAATGGCTCACTTCATTCCAGGGCACAAAACTGATGATGCGTCATAGATTGCTGAGCTTTTGTAACACCCCCAGCCCCTAGGGCTAAGAGTATTACATTCTTCTTGAATCCTACTTAATTTCTGAGGCGAAACGGACAGAGTTTCCCCTAAAAAATGACAATTTCCAGGCTAAAAGCCTTACAATATGCCCCTGTAATGAACTTTAAAATAAGCCCAATGGCTACACACTGGAGTTCATATCTCAACGAGTAACTCGCTTGGAGTACATCAAATACTATAGTTCATTGATAAAGAAGAAATGAAAGATACAACTCAACGATTTACACAACCAGAGTACTGGGGTTTTGCATCCCAAAATATAAACAGCTGCCTAATAAGATGATTGGCTCACATTGCCATACAGAGCAACTTATAAATAATATGCATTACATGAACTAGAGTACTTCTTTACATACAATTATAAAACTAGGAATACGTTACTTCATATCATTTAACACGTAATTCCACCTCTATATGTGCACATGTGACACCTTATCAAGCAAAGGTAGACATCGATCTGGCACTTGTAAATTAACTTCTACCTGTCACAGTGAAAACATGGGGAAAAAGGGGAAAGAGCAATGAGATAAGCAACGACATGCTTAGTGAGTATTCCCTGACTCCTTAAAACCAAAACCGTTGTAGGCAATAATACAATTAATAGTCACATGACATGCATTTATGTATTATTATCATATTAGGCAATCATAGTCCCCAAGGATGGATTACTACCCATAAACCTCATTCTAACCACCCAAACTCATTTCTAGGTCCCTGGATGGCCAAATTTCTTTACTAATAAGCACTTAAACACATAAGCAAGCAACGAGGTTTAAGCACATAACTTTCTTGCATAGGTTATGTGATATAGTACGTGACTTATGCCTTGCCTATCTAGTTCACTTATACGAGATGCTTAAACACATGGAGTAGAGATTATGCAAGGAGCTTTCTTTCATAAAACATGCACATTCAAACTCATATACTCGATGCATTATAAGGATATGGCCATGCTGTACTTAGAATTTCATTCATACTGCAATTAGAATCTTAATCACAAGATATGCACAAAAATCTTTCTTTCTCTTTCTGAAAACACTTTACTTAGCCTCTTGAGGGTCGTATTCTTTAAAAGGAATCTCTTTAATAATGGTCCTCTAATGACCCTTAAAAACTGTTTGAATCTCATTCGAACTAGCCTCTTAATGGCCCTTACAAACTTTCTTTCTTTCTGAAATATTTAAACTGGTGAAAAGCCGACTATTTTTCTTACTTATTAGAAAAATACTCTAGGCATAAGATCATCATAATGTACTGGTTGGGTGAGATCTATTCTCAACCCCTAGTGAGACTATCGTTCACGCTAAGCTCTTACTCCCAGGATGGCAAATAATTTGGACCTTAACCCTTGTCAAGATCTCTAGGGCTTCCCACTACTGGCATTATTCCCTAGGCTAGGGACTCCCCTATACAAGCAGATTCACTCTCATCTTGATGTCCTTAAGCACGATATCTTAGCCAATTTAAAGTGTATGGCTATAACGGCTAATAAGTTCGCTGTCTCTTACAGCGAAATCATTTTTCATACAATGCACTCCTTTTTGAAAATCCCTTAGGGATTCCCCTGCTCTAGCAGGTTCACTTCCAAAACTGTATTCGTATAGCTAAAATAGGCCATCATTCTCCAATAGCTATGGTATTATTATTTTAAACCACAAAAACCCTTCTTTTTCAAAATTTCACCTTCACACGCATAGTCAAACTTGATGACATAAAGGGGAGGGATTTATACGTAACACATTCTAACACTTCATAATTCAACTTAACAGAATCAACCACATATGGCCACGCAATCCACACGATTGCGATCAAACACAACCCAGGCTCCCTCCTCACACAACACCAACTATAAAGAACCTCAAAACTCTCATTAGTTCAACCTCAAGCCATCCGACTGCCATCTTGGTTTTCAATTCCATAACTATAGCACATTATTATGAAAGTCATAAAGAAATCTATAATAGGGGCATATGTACTTACCGAGCAAGCAGCACCCATTCAGTAACACAATACGGCTTATATAACATATATATTTCATTAACTTAAGCAGGGTACTCAATGGACCGGAAGAACTAATAAGGCATGAACCAACTTGCATTCATAACTTACATTTAGGAAATAAGCACGTCATACTCATGTCATTTTTAAAGCATAAGTAACCAACTAAACATGCATCAGCTTAAAACGCCCTCAGGTCGTTTCAAAGAATACTTTTAAGCATGAATTAGCTAACTCAATATGCATCGATTTAAAGCATGCTTATGGTGTTTCAAAGGCTGCTTACACGAACTAACCAAATTAGCATACATCGATTTTGGGCATTCTTAGTTCGTTTTGAAGTCATTTTCGAGCATAATTCCACTAACTTAACAAGCATCAATTCGGAGCATCTTTAGGTTATTTCGAAGTCACTTATAAGCATGGATTAACTAAACCGACATATATCGATTCGAAGCATTATTAGATTATTTCGAAGTTACCTATAAGCATGGATTAACTAAGCTGACATATATTGATTTGAAGCATTATTAGGTTATTTCGAAGTTACTTTTAGGCATGAATTAACTAAATTAACATGCATCGAACTAAAACATTCTTAGACTGCTCAAAGCACTTTCAAGCATGAATCAACCAAATTAACATGCGTCGTTTTAGGGCAATCTAAGGCATAATAATCAGCTCAATACTGGTAGTTTCACACAGCAACTAAGCATGCATGATCAATGCTAATCTCAATCAAAATGAAATGTATAAAGTCAGTCATCGTGTTCTCATTTAATCTAACTAATCTTAAACTAGCATGTAACATCATTTAAGAGCTAAAATCTTTTCGAATTTACTAATGCTTAAGAGGCGAGAAACACGCACCTCGACTCCCAACTAAGGACCCATTCTAAGGGCTTTGGGATCGAATTGGACGCTTGAAAACCGTGAATTCGACCCATTTTCGCACCCTAACCACCGACTTGAATCAGCCTTGCCCGGATCCTGTTTCTGACTCTCTATCTCGATCTGCTTCTCGTCGGAGCCACGCCCAACTGCTGACAGCGGCGAGCGTGGTGGTGGTGTGCTAAGGGTTTCAAACCCTGTCCTTTCAAATCCTCATCTTACTCCCTTGCTCCCTTGCTCAGTCTTTCTCTATTTGCCGTTGACAAATAGACAGCTAGCAGTGCTGCTGTCACCGCCAAGCCCACCGTCGAGTAACCTCGCCGCCATCAGTGACCGAATCCTCGTTCCCCTCTGTTTGTTCGCTCGATCTCTCTCCTCTATCTGTCACTTGGTTGTGGAGGGCTAGCATGGTGCGACCTAGGGTGGCAACGCCATCGTTGCTGCCGCACCTCCTCTCTCCCTCTCTCCCTCTCTCTCTCTCTCTCTTGTGTGCTTTGTCGGGGAGGAGTCGGGAAAGCCAGAAGGAGAAACCCCCCTTTTCGTGATTTTTTTTAGAAAAATGAGGGGCTTTGTCCCCTGTTTAGTTCCCCTCCCCTTTTTTTTTGTTTGTTGCTTGCCCATTCAACTAGCATTGCTAGTCTAATCTCGCACCTCATGTTCCAACCTGAATCGGTAATATAACCCTTTGTCAATTATGTTCCCAAATAATATGACAAGGTTCGATTCAATAGACGACGAAACCAATTCTAAGGTTAACAACTTAATTGTATTCAGGAAGTGACTAAATTAAACTTTCGGTACAATTAAATGGCGCAAATTCGCACATATTAAATTTAAAATCAATAATAACAATAATAATTCTTTTTAATAAAATTATCGCTCACACAAGCACATCAGTAATAATTTAACTCATATAGTTACTAAAATACAATTTTATAACGTAAAAAGCAAGACAGTAAGCTTAACGTAAAATAAAAAACGCGGGTCTTACATTCTCCCCCTTAAAAAAATTTCATCCACAAAATTTCCAATCTAAGTTCAGTCGCATCTAAGGTGCGCACACATATGTCACTGATATGCACAACTCATACGAAAATTCAAAATCTTGTTTTACAATCAATTGCAACTTTTAAATCGATAGAACAAGGTTTATGGTATCTAGTCTCCTCCTCACCAATCCTCTTCAAATATCTACTCACTCTATTTAGGCGCCAAGGGCAATCGCATCGAAGAGGGGCAAATAAGTTGGCATGGAAAACCATATTGAGCTTATTTTGAAAATGAACATAGATTTTCGATTATCTAGACTCAGTTTACATAGTAAACAACAACTCTATCCATACGCATCTATAAATGGGCATCTAAAGGTATGACCACTGGGACAATGACATCTCAAGGTCACATACTAGTTGTCTCATTCTAAAACATGAATTCAAATCACTTTTAGGATCACAATGACTAATATGGAGATCTCTATAACACATTAGATTAATAAGAACATCACATAGCACCAAATAGTATCACTTAAGCACAATAGTATTGCATAGCATTGCATAATATCAGCAATTCAGCATTCTTAAGCCTAGGGATTGTAATTAACATGAAATCGTCTAATACGCGTATAGCAGGCAATTCGCAAAACAAACATATGCAACCGACATTCCTGGGACATGTGGGTTATGGGCCTCCATGCCTCCGCTGCTCTACTCTGATCATACATATAAGGGCAAGAATATGTGAATGCAGGCGTCTAAGGTCGTCTCATCGTGTTTCAATTATGTGCGTATGCAGGTATTCAGCTATAACATGAAATCATAGAATTCACGAAATGTAAACAACGAGTTAGAGGTCATGTCATATGTGAACTACAAAACTTAATTCATCTGGATAATCAGCTCACATACCAGACCAAACTCAAGTTAAGCAAACAACAAGAAGTGCAACAACTTATTCATAAAACACATAACTAGACATGACCCAATTCCTATAATGCATTAATGACTGCGCATAATAGATGTGAGTGTCCATATTTGTGATGCATGATCCTGAATGCTCTACCATGCTACTTTCTTACACATGAGATACATATATCTATAGATGTGAGTTATGCACATGTAGCTCTATTGTCATCTAGTCACGTATTACAAACATCGAGTTCAACTAATCTAACTTTAACACGAGAAAACAGTATTGATGGGCTGTACATGATGATTCAAGAGTCATGTTGTGTATCTAACTACATAAATCAAATTACTCTAACTAATACAGTTACATGTTTAATCAAATTCAAGCCAAGTAATTACCGAAACTCATTTTGTTGGCATTTGATCACAAACACATCGATGGTCTCATACAACAATCCTATCTATAGATACTCTTATGGTCTACACAGCACATGATACCATAATAAATCTTTAAGACATGCAGTCCCATGGGGTTGTCACATAGAAAGAACACCTAGACGTGTATATATGCATGTAATCCCCCTTTGCAACCGATGGTCAACGGCATGCCCTAAACCCCGTCCAATTTAGGAAAGATTGGCATCCAGTCGCTAGGATTATTTAAGTATAGTTGACATGAATGGCCTTATAAGTTCGCGTTAAGGTCTTATGAGGTACACCTATCCCACAGGTGATCATAGGAGTCATATTGTAGGTCACTTACCTTAGTAGTCATATTGCTAGGTTCTTTATCCCTTCTGCTTTCTAGCTGTATCAGGGTTCTTTCCAACCAAAACATTGTCACCCCATTCCCGAATCACGATTCATATAATAGAAAGCAAGTAATGCACTGTTTAGGCAACAATGGCAAAGGACGAGAACGACAGGTACACTTATGCAATGTTCAACGAGGTCCTAACACTAGCATTTAGTCTTTCAAGCATGCATACAAATGTAGCCCCTAATATACTTAGGAAATTCAGAATTCGAAAATGGAAGGTGTCATTTAGTAGGATTATTAATCATAGCAACTCATGTCAAATCGTTCCTTTCCTAATCCATTACACATGATTCCATTGATGTACACATCTTAGCATGTACACATTTATAAGCAACATTCTGATACACATAAGGGCATGTATTTGTGAATCTAAACTCACTCATCATCACTAATGGAAAGCTAATCCTTCGGTGCAAGGTAAAACTTGACTTGACTTGACAGTCGGAATGGCATTAACATCTCAAAATCTTGAGTTTCAAGGATGAAAAATAGCTTATCTATTTCGAGTCTCTTTGTTTTTAATAGGAGGATGGTTCAATTGTTTCTAGCTCTTTCCCTACAAACCACAAAGTGCGTCTGCTCACTCTATTATCGGGCCCGAGGAGCAAATCATACTTAAGGGGCAAGAATGAGCTTAAAGTTAAAACATCCTCAGTTGTCTTAGTTCGAACCCCGTGTACTAAAAACTTTTGATTCAAATCGCCAAGGCGTATAAGCGAAACAACTTTGATTGAGCTAACACTTAACTTATCCACGAGAATACGAGTCACTTAGCCTACTCCTTAGCAAATGGTTCATTTATCCAAACAATCAGCTCACTCAGCTGCACACAGCTAACTAAACGCACCAATGTTTACATAAAACTCACGTTTGCATGCAAAGCAGGCATATATCACATCATTATGAATGCGTTCCTAAGTAACTATATGAGATGCAAGACTCAGGTCAAGGCTTCTGGTCGCAGGACCTTGTTCTGATACCATCTTGTAACACCCCCAATCCCTAGGGCTAGGAGTATTACGTTCATCTTAAATCCTACTTAATTTCTTGGGCAAAACGGACAGAGTTTTCCCTAAAAACTGACAATTTTCAGGCTAAAATCCCTACAATAAGCCCCTGTAATGAACTAAAGTGTAAAGAACTCTAAAATAAGCTCAATGGCTACATGCTAAAGTTCATATCTTAACAAGCAACTCGCTCGGAGTACATCAAATACTATAGTTCATTGATAAAGAAGAAATAAAGATACAATTCAATAGTTTACACAACCGGAGTACTAAGGTTTTGCATCCTAAAATATAAACAACTGCCTAATAAGATGGTTGGCTCATATGGACATATAGAGTGACTTATAAATAATATGCATTACATAAACTAGAGTACTTGTTTACATACAATTACAAAACTAGGAATACATTATATCACATCATTTAACACGTAATTCCACCTCTATGTGCGCACACATGACACCTTATTAAGCAAGGATAGACTTCGACTTAGCAATTGTAAATTAACTTCTACCTGTCACAGTGAAAACCTAGGGAAAAGGGGGAAAGAGTAATGGAATGAGTAACGATACGCTCAGTGAGTATTTCCCGACTCCTTAAAACTAAAACCGTTGTAGGCAATAATACCAATAATAGTCACATGACATGCATTTATGTATTATTATCATATTAGGTAATCATAGCCCCCAAGGACGCATTATTACCCATAAACCTCATTCTAGCCACCCGAACTCATTTCTAGGTCCCTGAATGACCAAATTTCCTTACTAATAAGCACTTAAACACATAATCAAGCAATGAGGGTTAAGCACATAACTTTCTTTCTTAGGTTACGTGATATAATACGTGATTTATGTCTTGCCTATCCAATTCACTTATACAAGATGCTTAAACACATGGAGTAGAGATTATGCAAGGAGCTTTCTTTCACAAAACGTGCACATTCAAACTCATATACTCGATGCATTACAAGGATATGACCATGTTGTACTTGAAATTTCATTCATACTGTACTTAGAATCTTAATCACAAGATATACACAAAAATTTTTCTTTCTTTTTCTGAAAACACTTTACTTAGCCTCTTGAGGCTCGTATTCTTTAAAAGGAATCTCTTTCTTAATGGTCCTTTAATGATCCTTAAAAACTGTTCGAATCTCATTCGAACTGGCCTTTTAATAGCCCTTAAAAACTTTCTTTCTTTCTGAAATACTTAAATTGGCGAAATGTCGACTGCTTTTCTTAGTTATTAGGAACATACTCATGGCATAAGATCCTCATAATGTCATGGTTGGGTGAGATCTATTCTCAATCCCTAGTGAGACTATCGCTCACGCTAAGCTCTTACCCTCGGGATGGCAACTAATTTGGACCTTAACCCTTATCAGGGTCTCGAGGGCTTCCCACTACTGGGATTATTCCTTAGGCTAGGGACTTCCCCGTACAAGAAGGTTCACTCCCATCTTGATGTCCCTAAACACGATATCTTAGCCAATTTAAAGCATCTGGCCATAGCGGCTAATAAATTTGCTGTCTCTTATAGCGAAATTATTTTTCATACAATGCACTCCTTTTTGAAAATTCCTTATGGATTCCCCCATTCTAGCAGGTTCACTCCTAAAACTATATTCGTATAGCTAAAATATGCCATCATTCTCTAATAGCTATGGCTACTATTATTTCAAACCACGAAAAACCTTTTTTTTCAAAATCTCCCCCTCACGTGCATAATCAAACTTGATGATATGAAGGGGAGGGATTTACACGTAACACACTCAAACACTTCGTAATTCAACTTGACAAAATAAGCCACACATGGCCTTATAATACACACGATTGTGGTCAAACACAACCCAGGCTCCCTCCTCACATAACACCAATCACAAAGAACCTCAAAACTCTCATTAGTTCAACTTCAAGCCATCCGACTACAATCTCGGTTTTCAATTCTATAATTATAGCACATTATCATGAAAGTCATAAAGAAATGTGTAATAGGAGCATATGTACTTACCGAGCAAGCAGCACCCATTCAGCGACACGGTACGGCTTATATAACATATATATTTCATTAACTTAAGCAGGGTACTCAACGGACCGGAAGAACTAATAGGGCATGAACTAACTTGTATTCATAACTTACATTTAGGACATAAGCATGTCATACTCAAGTCATTTTCAAAGCATAACTAACCAACTAAACATGCATCGGCTTAAAATGTCCTCGGGTCATTTCAAAGAATACTTTTAAGCATAAATTAGCTAACTCAATATGCATCGATTTAAAGCATGCTTATGTCGTTTCGAAGGCTACTTTTAAACACGAACTAACCAAATTAGCATGCATTGATTTTAGGCATTCTTAGTTTGTTTCGAAGTCATTTTCGAGCATAATTGCACTAATTTAACAAGCATCGATTCGGAGCATCCTTAGGTTATTTCTAAGTCACTTATAAGCATGGATTAACTAAACTGACATATATCGATTCGAAGCATTATTAGGTTATTTCGAAGTTACCTATAAGCGTGGATTAACTAAGCTTCCATACATCGATTCGAAGCATTATTAGGTTATTTCGAAGCTACTTTTAGGCATAAATTAACTAAATTAACATGCATCAAACTAAAGCATTCTTAGACTGCTCGAAGCTACTTTCAAGCATGAATCAACCAAATTAACGTGCGTCGATTTAGGGCAATCTACAGCATAATAATTAGCTCAATACTGGCAGTTTCAGACAGCAACTAAGCATGCATAATCGATGCTAATCTCAATCGAAATAAAATGTATAAAATCAGTCATCATGTTCTCATTTAATCTGACTAATCTTAAACTAGCATACAACATCATTTAAGGGCTAAAATCTTTTCGAATTTACTAATACTTAGGAGGCGAGAAACATCCACTTTGACTCCAAGCTAAGGACCCATTCTAAGGGCTTTGGGATCGATTTGGACACTTGAAAACCAAGAATTCGACCCATTTTTGCACCCTAACCACCAACTTGGATCAGCCTTACCTAGATCCTGTTTCTGACCCTCTGTCTTAGTCTACTTCTCGCAGGAGCCACGCCCAACCGCCGACAGTGGCGAGTGTGGTGGTGGTGCGCCAAGGGTTTCAAGCCTTAGTCTCTTAAATCCTCATCCCACTACCTTGCTTTCTTGCTCAGTCTCTCTCTCTCTCTTTGCCGTCGACAGCTAGCAGTGCTGCCATCACCGCCAAGCCCACCATTTGGCAACCTTGCTGCCATCCGTGACTGAATCCTCGTTCCTCTCTATTTGTTCACTCGATCTCTCTCATCTCTCTGTCGCTTGGTTGTGAAGGGCCGGCATGGTGCGACCCAGGGTGGCACCGCACCATCGCCGCCGCACCTTGTCTCTCCCTCTCTCTCTTTTTCTCTCTCTCTCTCTTGTACGCTTTACCGGGGAGGGGCCAGGAAAGCCAGATGGAGAAACCCCCCTTTCGTGATTTTTTTAGAAAAATGAGGGGCTTCGGCCCCTTTTCAGCCCCCCTCCCCTTTTTTGTTTGTTGCTTGCCTATTCAACTAACATTGCTAGTCTAATCTCGTACCTCATGTTCCAACGTGAATCAGTAATACAACCCTTCATCAATTACGTGTGACAAGGTTTGATTCAATAGACGACGAAACCAATTCTAAAGTTAACAACCTAATCGTATTCAGAAAGCGACTAAATTAAACTTTTGGCACAATTAAATGGCCCAATTAGCACGAATTAAATTCAAAATCAATAATAACAATAATAATTCTTTTTAATAAAGTTATCGCTCACATAAGCACATCAGTAATAATTTAACTCATATAGTTACTAAAATACGATTTTATAACGTAGAAAGAATGACAGTCAGCTTAACGTAAAATAAAGAACGTGGGTCTTAAGCTTTACTTCAGGGAGGTTATTAGGCTACATGTTGTGCCTAAGACCATTGTTTCTAATAATGATTCCAAGTTCTTATCTCATTTTTGGATAAGTTTATGGATGCTACTTGGTACTAAACTCTTTTTTGGTATGATCTATCACCCCCAAACCAATAGCCAAATAGTAGTAACTAATCGAACTCTTACTACTTTACTTAGGAGTTTGATTAACAAAAGTTTGAAGGATTGGGATTTGAAGCTACACCACACTGAGTTTTCTCAGAATAGGGTTCCCTCTTATGCTACTATGCACTCACCTTTTGAATGTGTGTTTGGATGGGTAAGTCACATGTTAGCTATGATGCTGAAGTAAAGGTAAAGGAAATAAAGAGGTTGCATTAACATATTGGAAGGCACATTGAGAAGGCCAGCTTACAAAGCAAGAGTAAACTAGCACTGCTAGCAACTAGAGTTCAAGCCCGAGGTTCTAGTTTGGCTTCACCTCAAAAAAGAGAGGTTTCTATCTAAAAGAAAGAACAAGCTCATGTCAAGGGGAGATGGACCATTCAAGATCGTTGAAAGGGTAGGTGACAATGCCTACAAGCTTTAGTTGCCAGGAGATATGGCTGTTTCAGCCACCTTCAACATAGCAGATCTAAGTCCTTATGTGGAGGAATGTTTTGAAGACCCTTCAAATTTGAGGGCAAATCCTCTTGAAGAAGGGGAGTTTGATGCAGAGCAAGACACCATAGAGGGTTCCCTTAGTCCAAATCAAGTCAAGGAAGTTCAAGGTAATTAAGCATTGAGTACTCAAATCCAGACATTGTTCTCCATTACAAGTCCAGAACTTAGCACGATTTTAGATATGGTGTCTCAAAGACTTTTCATGGGAAAGTCATACTTTGTTGGACTCTGTAAAATGTCTTCTTTTGAAGAGTGAAGTCCATTTTGAGTTATGATCAAGGCATTTTGGGTAAGAGACTCAAAACTGAGACCCGTACAGTTTTAGTCTCCCACTGTCGGGTTTGCAGAATTGGCTCATTCTATGTCTTAAAGTTGACATGGGACTAATTTAATTGTTGGGGGGGGGGGTTCTAACACCCTAAGGACTCCCCCATGCCTTAAAATCATGTCTAAATCAAGCTTAGCTTGTTTAGCCGACACGAACAAGTTTGACACTGATTCAGGTATTCTTAGTTGAAAAACATTATTTTGTCTTAGCAATGGTTATGCTTAACTAAGGGGGTTTGCCTGCCTAGCTACTTGCTTCTTGGTAGCTTAAATAGCCAGGGACATCATCATGGAGACTTTTCAGCTTTTGGATGGCCACGTAACTAATAATCAAAGAGCAAGATCACTAGCTTCATTTGGATTGGCCAGTCACAATGTGGGTCACTTCAGCAGCCATTCTCTCTCTCTCCATGTGCAAGTGGATCTCTTAGTATGCCTAATCATGCTCAAGCTTGAGTTTATTGCAAATTGATCATAGATTAGTTTGACTCATTTGATGTAATAAACTAGATTACATTTTGTTTTAGGATCAAATTGTTTTAAGCATGATTAAAGGTTACCTAAGCAAGAAGGAAACCTCATTTTGGCAGGAAAAGGGCTTGGGTTGCTTGTTTAAAAGCTCTCCCTTACTAGTTGTATGAACACACTTGAATATCTTGGCAAAGTATTTGTGTTTTACACAAATCTCTCTCGAATCTCACTTAATTAATCTAGTTACTTTGCTTAATTGAATGGTTTCCTTTAATCTAAACCTAGCGGAAGAATTTGATAGGCCAAAAGAAGTATTCTTCAGTTCCTATTTGAAAGGCTGCAATTTCTATTGTCTTTATAGTTTGGAGGGTGGATTCCTCAACTAGTTTGGGTGGTGGCCGAGCCTTTATCCCACCCATATCCCTTGGTTCTTGTTGGTGACCAGGCTGATTCAATCCCGAAAACGGAATTTCAAAAAGTTTTCTTGAGTTTTGATTGAACTCATGCATCAACTTCTACTCCAATAATTTAATCTTACATTTGGAACTTATTATCCTTTTCAATATGCAAAAGCAACAACCAAAAAAAAAAAAAATTGATGCATTTGTTTGTTGACATCCCTGTTGCATAAATATGGTTGGATAGCTTAGAAAGATCAATTTCATAACTACTATAATTAGGACTGGAGGTCCCCTCTGTAAGTCCCACAAGTCAAGCTTGACAAGTACATAGAAGTATTAGCCTGAGCTGGTATATCCATCGTACATGCAACACAAAAGGTGCCCCCAAGTGTTGCGACAAGCAAAGGCACAATTATATGTATATGCAAACAAAAGAATGGCCAATAAGATCTCCTATTTATGATAGGCGAATAGGCCCCCTAATAAATATATTTTTCTAACCGGCCATCCCTCACAGTCAATCTGTACGTGTCCTCTATGGCTACGGCCTGCCCTTATCGTCTGTGATGCAAAATAGGAGCCGGCACCCTTTTATTTGTTTATTTATATTTATTTACTGTGCCCCTTTACCATCGAGTTTTAAGGCCGCTAAATAGTCAATACACATATTTTCAAAAAAATAATAACAATCAATAGACCTAATACTTGAGCACTAATAAATATTACTTAGCCTAAGGGCGTGTTTGGTAATGATAATTTTTTAGAGAAAAATAATTGTTTGAGGATGTTTTAGTTATTTTAACTAAGTCAACTAATTAAATAAATGTTTAGTAATCAACTATTTGGAACAACTTTTGGGTCATAAACAACTCTTTTTAGAAAGGCTGTTTTCATTAGTCTTTTTTAAAATATCTTTTTGGAGAAATAGCACATTTACCCAAGAGTTTAAAAAATTGCACTACATGTCTTTTATATTTATACAATATTGTTTTTATGATTCGAACTAGTTAGTTTTTGAGGACTAACAACAGTATAGGTCTTTCCTGTATTTTTTTTGTTAGGACAAAAACAAACCATTGAAATTGTATTATTTCTTTCATTGCCTGCATTTTTAGCAAAGTAGTTTACTTTTTGGTATAAATTTTTTAATTTTGTTAGTATATTATATCAAACTTATTTTGTTCTCTCACCATGCACCATTACAAATATTTGATATTTATACTTTAGATTATATTCAAGTCCCGTTCTGATTACTTAGACAATGAGCTTTGGATTGACACAAAATTGTAACATTTGATGCTTATGTTTTATATAAATTGAATCTAATGAATATAAAACCATTAGAAATTCATATAAATTTCAATTTTAGTTCATTAGCCAAACCAATATAATAAATAACAAAACAACGTTCTAAAACATTGGTGTCATTTACATAAGTACAAACTGAAAATAAATAAGATAAACGATGAATGCAAGTTTTGTAGAATTAGTAAGAGAGTTAGTCTTATCAATGATTTTTTTTTTTTTTTGGTGATCATGAATGCTGTTAATTTATACATATGACACAAATTTAATTCTTTTTAAAAGAAAAAAAGATGACCAATAAATTAAAAAATATGTTCTATTAAAAAGTAATTTAAATATAAGGATGTAAATAGAATTTTGCCAAATATTTTTCTTAAAAACAGCGAATTTTACCAAATAGTTTTTCTACAAATAACTTATTCAAATAGCTAATGTAAATAGCTAATTTATATAATTAACAGCTAACGACTAATAATTATTTGTCAAACAGGACCTAAATTGAGAAACGTATCATGCTGTTCAATATTTATCCCATTTGCTTTAACCCTAGGTTGAGTTGCGTGATGGTTTTTTGGTTAGCCGTTATAATGTTCCACCTCCTTTTACTTGGCCTAATTAGTGGTATCATCACCATTTTCATGGGAGTTGAATTCTTTATCTCATTTTGATACTGTCGCAGTTCTTTTCATTTCTTGTGGTGCAGTTACTGCAGTGCAATGATTGGAAGCAGCACTGTTCTTTGTGCTGCGTTAGGCTAATTGGAGTTTACAACCACATAGTGTTATGACTATTACATTAATTATATTGGTTTTTCATTTAAAGAAGATATATCATACTTGTGTAATTTGTATCAAATTTGTTCTCTTTGAGTTCTAAAAGAATAAGAAGATTAATTTTAAAAACTAAATTTTATTCACTATATAATGAAAGAAGGGTCATTACCAATTTAAACAATACAGCAACTACGACCTTGTATTGATTAGTATAATGTATGTACTTAGAACTCTATCTTTAGGTGGCTAATATAACATAAAATTTAAATCTAGTGCAAATCTCAAAATTCCATTTCTCCAAATCTAAATCAACCATAAATTATAAGCTACATCATTGGTCTATAAAATAAATTTAGTCACCAAACATAGTAAAATTAAAGGGTTTTTCAAAATAATAATCTGAATATTGGGGATGGTGGAATCCAATAATCTAAATTGAAGAAATGGCCGCCAGCATTTCCAACATCTGATATTTTTTATGTCAATAATTCGTCCCAAAGAAAAACCAAACCCCCATGCTCCAATTTCAGTTCATTATTGGATTATTTTTTAAGGTATGGATTATTGATAGTAAAAATGTCAAAAATTCAAGAACACGGGGGAAAATTTTTCAAATACAAGATATTAAGTTCCACCACCCTTAAAACTCGATTAGATTATTAATTTTTAAGAATTCTAAATTAAAAACAGAAGTTTCAATGTAGAAAGCGAATATTAGTTGCATTATAGTTGTTGGAACATGGGGTGTGATATTTTCAAGGAAGTTCCCTCTAGCTCCATGGAAATTTGGGCCACATAACAAAACTAGCCTTTGTTTTTGCTTCTTTTCCTTGTTTCTTTGCTTAGTTTTGCATTTTGATTCCATGGCAATGCAGTTGCATGTTTCCGTTCGTTTCTTTGAGTTATTTCCTTTCTATTTTCTCTTTCTGTTTTCCTGCATTCATTATTGTTTCACTTCTTAAATTGTTCTTCTAATTCATAATTGTTTTACTTCTTAGTTTTATGTTCCTTAAACCTGAATCTTACTTTCCTTCACAAAGGATATTTAAGGGGAGAGAAAATCAATTCACGGGCTTCCACTGAAACAATTTGATTCTTTATATTTTCATTTTCTAAATTTCTTTTTATCATTTTCCTTGTCAAACATAATGTAAAGTGAAAGTTATCAACATAAATTGATTTAAATGATTCATTACTGTTTTGTAAGAAAGCGAAGGAAAGAAGGAGATCCCTCCCTCTATCCCACCTAGCCAAATGAAAGGAGGAGACTCCACCCTCTATTCGGCCTAGCTAAGTAGAAGAAGGAGATCTCCTCAGCCTATATGGCCCAACCGAATGGAGGCAGGAGACCCCTCCATCTATTCGGCCAAGCCAAATGGATGGGAGATCCTTCTCCTTCTATTCAACCAAGCCAAATGGAGGAGATGACCTCCGCCGTCTATTTGGCCTATCCGAAACGAGAGATAAGACTTCCCTCCTCTATTCAATCCAACCGAAAGGAGGAGGAGGATCTCCGTCCCATACTCAAGATAAGTTAAAATTATGGTGGGAGGATTTCCTCTCCATTCTTAGAATTGAATGGAAAGCTATTTTTATAGGCAAGTTCAACCTAAGCCCAAAAGACGGTAATTTGCTCACCCTGGAATAAGAAGGAAAAATGCAAGAAGACCTTTGCCAAACTAAACTAACGCGGTTATACATATAAATCTATTGGATAAAGGGAATCAATAAGCAAAGCTTGAACAATGAAAGAGCCACAAATTATGATACGTAATGGGATCAAGTCGCAAACTGAAAAGATTCATTAATTCAAAAGAATTTGGGTACATAATGCAAGAACAACAATACAACGGCCTAGGTTCACATCAAATGGAAAAAAGGGGCCCGTTAGGAAAAAGCAAAAAATACTATGCAAACTAAGGTACTTAGCTTATCATTAATAACAAGCAATTGCTAGTGGTGCAACGTCAAGACCTGGAAGTTGAGCCAAACCTCTTCTCGGTGGGGGGAAGTCCTTTATTCTCTTTGGGAAGGAGTCTCTTTCGATCAACATAATGGTGCTGACTTCACCTATAGTTCCCCCTAATTCTTTCCTTTGGTAGAAGTCGTTTGGGTTCGAGATAACACTTGATTCTTTCCTGAAGGGGCTATTCTCTCTCTCCATGGGAAAGACCCTCCTCTTCCCCTTTGGCAAGGATCTCTTCTACTCCTTCGAAGGGATGCTTTGGGGAAAAGGGAGGGGAAATGTAAACAAGTTCGAGCTCTTAGCGCCATCATGACCAACAGGGGCGTCAATGCCTGCCTCCTTCTTATGATACTAAGCAAGTGAATCGCTGTTAGCATCCAAAAACTTTCCCAGCAAAAATCCTCCGATGCCTCGGTTAAGTCTTCAGCTACGAGGGATGAAATGATTTTGAAGAGAATCGCCTTCGGAAGGATGGAAGCATAGAAGACCATCTAAGTGATATCAGCAACCCTAACATTGTATGCATAACGCTCTACTCTAGTCTTCATGAACCAAGGAAAGAGCGACAGCCAGCATGCTGGAAGAGGCCTAGAAGGAGGAACTAGGGGCTCCCTACAAAGCTTCCCAAAACCAAATCACGACAAGATAAACTTAGCGTCCTCCTCGCTCCTACGAAAAGGAAATATGTGCTTGTACATCATGAACTTGCAAATGTGACAAGCCTCAGATGGAGGTGGTGAATCTATTTATACCCCTTTGAAGGGTTGAGTCGAGTAAATTCACATCTCATTTGAATGCGTTAGAAGGTGTTTCATGAAGGCATGAGTGGTCAAAGGATTGAGATATTTAGCAACTCTTCAATTGTAGGGTGGCACATGGTGCGAACCAGGTCAACAAAATTAAGGGTTAACCATAAAGGAAGAAGAAAGCTACATGAGAAGTATGATGGTAATTTTACCCACCGACTAGGAAATTACCATCTTGTCTGTGCGTGCAAACCCTAAGGCTAGAAATACCCCAAGATTTAACCTTTTGGGGGAGCCTTTTTAATATTCATGAGTTGACATCCTCATCGCTGATACCCTAAGTATAGTAAACTCTCTCTGCTCTTTTTCACTTTCTGCTACCTTTTCTTATTCTAAGACTAACTTGAGCATCAGAAGCACCTTCCACAGGAAAAGCACACAGGTTTGCCCTTCATGCAGGTTGTCAAGGAGCGGACATGTCAACTCGTACAGCCAAGCCACATGTCAACCAATAGTAAGTTCAGACTTCCCTCATACTCCCTCCAGTTTCTTTCAAAACACTTACTAAGTTTCTTCAATAAAATATTAAGTTTTGAGTCTTTCAAATAAAAAAACTTATCTACATAACAAGAACTTTACACCTACTGACAAATTGTAATATAACTTCTTTAGATGTGGATCAAATGCCAAGGAAAAAAATTAGGACCTTTCATTTAAGTGTAATTTTAATTCGAATTATCATAACCCCAAATGTAATCAAATATACAAAAAATAATCTCAAAATAATAAAAATCAAAATAAATTTTTGTTAACTTCCTTGGAAGAAAAGGTATAATGGACCTTTGGTTTTTATGGAAAAATAAAAAAGGAACAAAGCAATAAAGGCAAATAAAGGAAATATAAAGGATCAGCACGATATTTATTTACTTCCGTGAAAGAACAATCTTAAGATTGGATTTAAGATATACACTAATAAAGACAAAATGTTAGGAAAATGAAACAATGAATGTAGCACAAAATAAACAATTTGCAACTCTGTGGTACCCTGGATTTTATGGAAATAGTTTTTAAGGGACAACATTTTTAGAATGTATTCCCAAATGCCTACTATTTTGGGTAAACTATTGGCAGGGGTCAATATTTTATGAAATAGTTACTTTTTATTACAACTTAGTCGCTAAACTTTTTGAATTTTTGATTTTTTGCCCAAATGAGGTTCAAAGTGCAAATACTTAACTTTTTAGGCCTTTGTAGTAAAACTAAGCTCATATTTTTGTTTGGACTTCTTATAATGGCTGTACTGGTACTAGTCATTACAATCTACTACTTATATCATAAATATTATATTTTCTGTGATTAATGGTCCAGCATGCTTAGCAAAATAATTAATTAGAGACTTTCGACCATTACCTAAACTTAGTCAATGCTGGACTCCGGCGTTCCTCTAACTTTTGGTTTACAGATATTGCTAATCACAACCACACATTCTTTAGATCAGACACAGCACAGATCCGTTCCGTTTCCTACCTCGGACTGTAGATACTAATCAAGTTTTATATATTTTAAAGGATAGTGAGACTTTAATCAAGGAATTATAATATTTAAGACTTAGGGTTCAATTGAATAACGTCCCCTACTGGGAAACTTTTTTTATTAAAAGCTTGAAAGTGGAAATATTATAATAGAAAGCTTGATGAGGGACTTAAGCTGAGATCATTAGAGATACCTACTCATAGAGAAATGAAAAATCCCGTCTTTTGCTCAAGAATGCTCAAATGACCGTGTCCCTTCTCAACACTCTACCCCTCCTTCTATAGAGATGATGAGGGTACATAGGATGTCCTAACGGCTATAGTACATACTGATTTTACACAAAGCTACAGTGACATTTACACGGCTACAGTAGACTACCTTATTTTACAGATCTAACACTTGTCGAAATAGTACAAGAATAGAGCAACCATTTTTCAGAGCCTTCTAATGATGACAAGACTAGTCATCACTATTGAGATTCCGCATGCCTTAATTTCCAATAATATCTTCCAGAATATTATTATCTAGATAATCATCAAATTCCTCAATAAATTAAAGATGCTTTAGATCTCATTTCTCAAATAATTCAAGAAGATATTTCTTTCCTTTTTCTAATAAGAATTTCAGCTCCAATATCAAAGAGATAATCAAAGACATCTTCTGAAGCCGCTCCTCCACCTTCATATATTTGTTAAACTCATTATGATAGGCGAAAGTAGTGTTTCCCCAATGCATTAGTGTTTTTCCTCATTCAATTACTCCCCAACCTTGATGACAAATGTTGTAAAAATCGATAGCTCTTGCTGAAGCAGGATCAATAACTAATTCTTATCATACCAAAAACCATTCTTGTCATTGATCATTAGGGCCGTCGAAATCAACTATCTGAACAAGATAATGAGCTGGTTTGGCCTTTTCATTTTCATATTCAATTAGTACACAATATGCCTCCACAGACAAGCATATATTATTTGGGATTTTTGCTGGATCATCAAGAGATGTAAGAATCCAATGAATCCTTCTGGACATGCATTACTGAAATTTAGTTAGTCTTGAAAAAAGTTGGAACTTCAGATATGAGAATTCCATAAAGTAAACTACCATCCCGTATTCACAAGCTTTAATAATGGGGTCATTTAGAGAGATTGAATTTGCTGGAAAACTAATGCCACCAACTCTAGACTTATTAGGAAAGTAGATTGTTGTATCCCAAGATTCCCAAATATCATTGGAATAATTATGATAGTAGTCAATGTAGGCTGCATACCACTCATTGAATCATTTTTCTTAAACATGACAACTTATTTGCTCTTGGATATCATAAGGACATCTTAGGTACTTTATTTGTTATGCTACAAGGGAAAATTTTTAGGCTGTTAGGTAGGCAGAAGATATCAGATTGAAATGTGATCTACCTTTTGTCTGAAATTCCAAATTATTTATAAGTACATTACTAGAAGGAAAAACCCATTCTAGTGGTAATGGCATTTCATATTTGATTGCCTACTCTTCCAATAGGAGTTCTGCTCTGATGATCACCATTGGCGAGTTCTCGAGTTAAACTATCTGGCAGAGAGTTCTTTGATCTATGTATATGTTCAATAGAGAAGGAAAACTAGTTAAGCCATAATTGCCAATGCATGAGTCGCCCTTGTGCTTGCATATTTGATAAATTTTTTTTCAGAAAACCAACTATTCCTTTATAATCAGTTTGAATAAGAAAAGCTTTTGGGGCTAAACGGATTAAGAACTTTTCAATTTCCCTTATGACTACAAGAATTTCTTTTTTTATCGTACGATAGTTACATTCTGTCTTATTAAAACTTCCGCTGCAATACTTGCAGAGTTCACTACTGCAATATAAACTTTTAACGACGGATGAATAATGACCACATATGAAAGTTGTCGTTAATTAATATCAATAACAACAAAAAAATTTACTTGGTTATTAAATATTATCATCTCAAAATTATTTGACAATGAATTTGAACATTCTCGTTGTTTCTCCATCTGTTCTGTCGTTAATGGTTAGTTTCAAATTTGACAAAGGATGCTTTCAGTGAAAATTAGGAGCGAAAGGATAAAAAGTGAAAAATTGACAAAGATGGTTAAAAGGAAAATTCAGGAGGACAATTGAATGCAGAAAACCAAAAGACAACCCTAGGTTCTCTTCTCTTACCTATTCCCCTCAATGTTCCCCCCATTACAATTCCTAAAGAACTACCAAGAATTTGAATCAAAAGTTTACTCGGGAAGATGCGAACCACCGAACTTGTAGATCTCTTCTCATACACCATCCTTAGTTCTGAAGGCAAATTCTTTGTGCAGAAACCGGCGTCGACTTATCGAAGATTGGTTCTCCAGTAATGGGGTTTCTTTTGACTTCTGGTACATCAATAATTCGTGCAAGATTCACTTAAAATTTCATCCTTTCTTCATTTCCCTTAATGCTTTGCCACTTTTCTGGGTTCGCATTATAGAAATGGAGTGAGGAAAAAGTTGAAATCAAAGGTTAAGTTTATTAGTTGAATATCATTGCTACATTTTTTTTTTTTTTGGGTTAGTTTGTTGATTGTTACTAGGAATTCTACAGTTTACTTTGTTAAATTTCCTTCTATTGAGATATCACATCTTATATACTTCCTTATGAATAAGGAATCCAGTAGGGATGTTGTCAATGTACTAGTTAGAGATTAGGGATTTCGATAAGATTTTGCATATAGTGTCAATTTAGATTTGAGAATTGGTTTGGAATTTGGAAAGAACTGATAAACTGGATGTAAGTGTATTTTGGCATGATTAGCAAGGAAAAACGACAAATTTGGCTCAACAGTAGTAGTAGTTGTCTTACATTCATGCCCATGGCCTTCATCATGCTAATTAAGAAGTAATTATCTCACTCTTTTGCTCTAATTTTCTTGAGTTCAAAATATTTTCCCCTGCTTTGACAGGTTAGATGAGAATTATTTTTGGATTTCTTCTCAGGCTCTCATCCAATGCTTAACCTTCTCTCTTCAATTGAATTGAATGATTAAACTCAGCATAACAGAGGTATCTCTCCCTCTCATATCTCTTCTTCGCCCCAAAAATCTTATCATATGGCTTGAAGGTTGATTTAAAAAGCTTCACCATTATTTTGAACAAATGCTATAATCATTGTATTCTTTATCCCTTTGCTTTGTTTCATAATTGCTTAGGGTTCCAAATAACAGTTTAATGTCTAACTTAGGTACTGATTTATGCCATTTTGAGTTTTAGTATCTGCATAGGCAAGCATTTTCATTTTAGTTTGGCTAACTTTTCAGTTAAAGTGCTATCCATATCAACCTTCTACATATTGGTAGTTTCTTTTTTTTTCCCCAATTTGTGTTTAAATAGTTGATAGTTTGGTTTGTGATGTTATGCAAATAAACATGGGGTTGCTTGTGGTGTCAATAGTAATATAGCACCAGCAAACCAAGCAATGACCACCACTCAGAGCCTGATATAGACTGGGGACGTTTATGTTCAATCTAGTTATGTAGTTCAGAATATTAAAGGCCCTTAGGGGTTCATCTTACAGGTATGCAGTCTGTACTTTAAAGCTCAAGACTTATTCAATCTAGATAGAAGTTGTGTGTTTTTTTCATCATCGTATTCTTTTCAATTTAAATAATAATTGTCCATTTTTTATTGCTCTGCTCCTAATCAACGTTACCAAAAGATCAAGTTTAGATCATGTATTGCTATGCCATAAGGGTTGGCCGTAGAACTAAGACTTGGAGTGAAATACTCCAAACAAGTTTCATATCATGCCTATTCTGGTGAGCATTGTTTGCTATGCTAAAAGTCATGCACTCATACATTGGAACGTTTTTGCACTTTCCTTTATATCGTCTATTTGTTTTGCTTTCCTCGTAGTTATACATCATGTTTTTGTCTTTCCTTACTCCTTTGGACTTAATTAATTATCCTTCCTCCCTAGTCTCTATGTTGTACTTTCATATCTGACTTCCTCTGTCTCTTACCATAACTATATAACACCATTAGTAGTGAGCAATTCCAAAGGTCCAAAGCTATGTTTTATTGACTTCAAATTATCATACTCATAAGTGAGTTTCATTTATTTCCTTGTTCTTTTGTTTTCAGGACTTAATAAGTATTTGCTTATGGCTATTAGTAAGAGTCCGTGTATAATTTCAAAAGGCTTAACCTACCCCCGGGCTTTCTTCTCTGATTTCTCTTTAGTTAGCTAAGTTTAGCTCTAAAAATCATCATGATATCTATTCTTTTGATTGTTTTAAGCTATTGAATGCTTTTGTAGGATCTTGATACTCTATATTTTATACCTCATTGTACTAGACTTATTTCAATTAGCATCAAAATATGCCCAGAAAGGGAGATTGGATCTGAATGTGGAATGCATAAGTTGGTCTAATTGTATACTTTTTGCTTGCTCCCTTTGGTGTCCTGAAGAAAAAAGAGGCTAATTTTTGTTTCTGATATCGAGAATTCTAACATCTACGTTTTTTGTTTTTGCTTTTTAGGTGTTTGAAGACTTTAAATTGTCAATTAATAACTTCACTTTTTTGTTTTTTGGTTTTTTGTTTGGGAAAGGGTGGATATCAGTGACTCATTGTACAGACTTTTAGGATATGCTATCAGTTTTAACCTACAAATGTTGTAAGATACATCACTACATTTAGTTCAAGATGCTCTATGAAATTATATTTGGTTTAACTTTGATAGCTTCAGCGCACAATCAATTGCGACAAAATTTCAAAATGGATGCCAATGGTAGAATTGTTCGGATTCTTTCATATTGTTGACAATAATAGATCAATAGGTACCTTCATTGCAGTTATAACTTTTAATGATGGACATGTTCATCATAACAACTAACTTTCAACATTAAAAATAGGACAAATCGGTCATTGTTGATCACAATTCAGCAGTGGAATAGTCATTATATATAATTTACAACAACTGATTTGGTCGTTATTGTTAAAGAGTTCGTTGTTAGTAAATATATAATAACCACGATAATTAATATCATTGTCACTGATAATAACGACGGAACTTTTTAGATCATCATTACGGAACCAATAATAACGAAAGACAACCAACATTTTTTTGGTCGTTAAAAGCTTTAACGATGAGGAAATACACTGTTAACGACAATATTTTGGTTGTTAAAAGTCCTCTTTCTAGTAGTGGTTTTTCTCATTCCTTGATTTTGAGTACCGCACTCTAGTGCTCATTGCTAGCATCTATCTCAAGAATTAAATCATCTCTTCATTAGGCAAATTAAGAACAAGAAGATTTTTACACATCTTTTTGAAGTTTTAAACAATCTTCGAATCACTAGGGGTCCATGTACAACTTACCTCTTTTTTGAGTTTCTATAGCAATGACTTTCTTAGTTTAGCTAAATCTTTAATGAAATCGAAAACATAGGTAAAGCATCCAGGAAACCTTTCTAACTGCTTCCTATGTTCAATCTTTTCAGGGAAATTCTCTATTTTTTCCATAATATACTTTTGTAGGATGATTTGTCTAGCTTTTATCTCTAAAACTAGAACTCAATTTCTCATTCAGCATAAATGCATTTGCTCTTACCAAGTATAATACCATGATCAATGCATCTTTGGGTGATAGCTGAGACATCATCTTTATGCTATTCCATAGTTTTGGAAAAGACAAGGATATCATCAATGTAAACTAAACAATAGTGATTAAGATCGTTAAAGATGTTATCCATTCTTTGGAATATTTGGGGTGCCTTTTTAAGACCAAATAGCATTACTATCCATTTATAATGTCCTTGTGGGGTACTAAATGCAGTTGAAGGAATGCTTTCCTTATCCATTTTTATTTGTCAATATTTGCTTTTGCAATCCATTTTTAAGAACCAAGAGACTCCTTGAATTCTATTGAAAAGGACAGTTTTGTTAGGAATATAATAACCATAAAAAATAGTATTATTATTAAGCTTTTTATAATTGATTACCACTCTTGCGTTTGCTTTTTCTCTTTTGCATGATTTCTTACCATGAAAGCCTGACTGGTTTGAGGACTCTTACTATTCCTGATTAATCCTTTATCCAGAAATTCCTTGATTTGTTTAATCAAATTCCTGGATATCTTGGTATGTATACACCATTTGTTTGACTCGAATAATATTATTGGGACTTAACAATGTAATTTTTGCCAATGACTTATTTTTATCCCAAAATTTTAGTGGATTATCATAATAGAGTTCTTTACATAATTGCTCTTGTTATTCAGCAATCTGCTCTTTAATAGATAATTTGAGTAGTGAGATTGTCAATGCTATCTCACGTTGTGCAGGCATTACCTTCTCACCACGCTATCTGCATATACATTCAATTTTCTGACGAGTGTAAGCCTTGCTCAATTTTTTAATAGGAATTGAGTGACCATTAATTGTAAATATGATTTGGTCTATGGTCTGTGTGCATGGATAATATAGTCTCTGAAAATTATTTCTAATAATCATATCATGAGAGTGTTGATCAGTAGCCCATAGAACTGATCTAGTGCATTAAACGCCTCCTAATTTTATAGATAACCCTTCTATGGCTTCAGTGTAACTCATAATGCCATTATCAGCTATCCTTACTTGTAAAGGATTTTTGGCTCTTTTCCACATAAATTCTGAAAATAATAATCTTTCTTCCAAAACATATAGAACAACCACTATCTATGTAGGCACACAACTCATATTTATTATATTCCTCTAAACATACCGTTATTGGGATATAGATACTATTAGGATTTGTATTGGTAACTTCATACCATATCTCCATAGTCATGTTTTTTACTAATATATCCTCATAGATTGGCTTAATAATAGTTCTCATTTTGTACCCAATGACTTTCCTATTTAGACTTATACTTCTGTCTGCACTGTGTCTTGTAGATTCAAAACTCATTCTACTCATTTCACTAGTCATACTAATTGTATCATCTTCTTTAAGCTCTTCTTTAGCTGATGAAGATCCTTCTCCCCTTTCTGATCTTTCACTTATGCTTCTGAATAATTAGGGTTTAATGGCTATTTTACCATTCTTATCAAATTTTTATCACGTTTTTCTTATTAAGTTTTGTAGGGTTGGCAAAACTAGATATCTATGAACGATCAATTTTTCTCGCATGTGGATTAAACTTAGTCTTCTGGATCTTTTGCATAGGGATAGGACTTTTAAATTTTTTTGCCTCTATCATTGTGACCTTAGTTTTTCGGTCTATTTTATTATCTAATTTGTAGATAATTTTCCAAAGTATCCTCAATGGATATCCCCCTCTTTTTATGTCCATTCTAACTGCTTTTATCTTAAGGGATATGAAGTTCTTCATAAATTTAAGTTTTAGACTCACATAATATCGAGGTCGGCAATTAAATCCTATCAATCCGTTGCATAAATTAGCCTCAATCCATGTGATAATTTGATTGTTAAATTCGGTATGTCTAATATCACAGAGGAAAGCACAAAGATCAATATATTTATCATAATATTGTAATGGAGTTATTTGCACTTGGACACTTTCACCACGAATATACCTATACTTTCTATCCTTGTTATGCTTAATGATATACCCTTTTATTAGTTAATAATTGCTCGAAATAAATTACTAAATTAGGATTTTAATGTTGTTTCTGTTTATTTTGTAGGGATTAGAAATTCTGAAAAAAATGAATAATGTTTTCAAAGGTTGGACCAAGTGAAGAGAAAAAAAAGAAAACAGAACAGAAGAAGACCATGGCCCAGCGTCTCCACGGCCTAATTGCAAAGGTTTAGTTTGCGACCCGCTTCTGCTCTCTTCTCTCTCTCTCTTTTCTTTCCCTCTGCGGGCTGGAGTCATCGTTTTTCATCTCCTTTCCCAAGCCCAGTCAACGTGCCTAGCCTGCTAATCACTTCTTTCTCACTTAAAAAAGTCACGTGTAACACGCGTGATCTTCAGCCAGCTTCCCCTCAGCCTTTGCTATTCTTCTTCCTTATGTCCACGTCGGTTTCATGCCTAGAAGAACCTGAGATAGAGGAACCCGAAACAGAAGCAGCCTGCGGCCTTTCACCTTTATGCTTCGCTGTTTCACTCTTTCTTTCTCCTCCTTCATTATCTGTCATTTCCATCATCATCACTTGGTCATTTTTATAGGTCATTAATTTGATAATTCAGGGAGGCAATGAAGGGGCTAAAGCTGTGTTTTTTGGAGTGCTTGACTAGGGGCCGAAAACGAAGAGTGGAGGAGCAGTAGATTAGACTAATACAGAGTAAAGATGGCATAGCTTATTTTCCCAATTCATTGTCGTTTTCTTTAGTCCCGGATTTGTTTTCAGCCGTTGAATATTCATGTAACAAGCCTAGTTTATATTGGATTTGAAAGAGTATTCAAATTTTAGGGATGAAATTGTGAGTGGTTGGTTCGAATTCACATTTCGTTGTTCTGAATCGCTTCGTCTGCTTTGGTCTATTTTGCATCTCCATCCAACCATCTCTCCCAGATGGGCTTTGTTCTGCTCAATGGTGTTGGTTACTAAATCTTTATCATTTGAGGACTTTTCTTGCTTGAGGATATCCTAATGTTAATTTTCCATAACTGGTACTATTAGGCCCTGTGTAATTCACTCACAACCTTGCACCTATCCCCTGGATTGCTTTATTTTTTTTCAACCGGGTTCTCTCATCTTATTACCTTCTCTGGTATCCTTAGCTTTTATTTTTAGGAATAGAAGATGAATTTAGTTGATATTATCATTGTAATAAGTTTATAATTAATTTTGATTTCATTTATTTCAGCTTGATGTAATAGCGTAGACAATTAGTGGTCTAATTTCATAACACATCCCTGAGGATGATACCCGTAAGCATTATAACGATAACAGTATACTTGCGCTAAAATCTCAACAAGTTTTTGGCGTCGTTGCCAGGGATGACGTTGTGACATTAGGTCGCATTGAGTTATTTGCGTCGATTTCATTTTCGTTACATATCTTTGATTTTTCGATTTTGTGTTCGTTAGTTTAGTTTTAGTTGTTTTAGTATAGTTGAGCTTTCTTATGTTTTTTTATTTTTGATTAGAGTTTATATTTTATTTTTTTATTTTAGTCCATTTAATTTTGATTTTGGTTATTCTTTTCTGCTGAAAAAAAAGACGAACAATTTGGTTGTTGCACAGGAAATAGGCACAGAAGCAGCAGCAACAAAGAGAAAAAAATTAAAAAATGCTCTTCTCTTGTGTTTGTGTTCATTTTATATTTTGTGTGATGTTTGAGTCTTTTTAGTCTTTCTTTTATTTTGGTAGCATAGTTTTATTTTTGTTAGTCTATTTTGTTTTGTTCACTTAATTATTCGCATCTCTTGTTTTTGTTTTAGTTATTAGTTTGTAAATAGTGTCCTAGATGCATTTTCTTTCCTAAAAAAATTTAAAAAATTAAAAAAATTCAAAATTCAAAAAAATTGAAAAAATCTTAAAATTGAAAAAACACGAGCTTTAAGCATGCCAAATTTTAATTTCCCACAGTATGAATATGAACTTTTTTGGAGTTATCTTTCGAGACTTGATGATTATCGTGCTCAATTAAATCAGAATTTTCAAAAATGAGAAATTTGTGAGGTCATTGCTGTGGGTTTGAATTCTAAATCTTGGCGTTATGTTGAGTCTATTTATCCTTGAGGTGTACTAGGTTTATTATCTAAAACTCAAGATGAAGTTTGGAATTTCTTTGAAAAACTAGCTTGGGATCCCTATGCGTTTGCACAAGCTAGAAATAATTTTGGATACCCAACTCATGGCGAGTCTATTTTTCATGCTAATCCTTTCCATCAGGACTACTTTATGAACTCACATAACCCATCTCACTCTTATTTGCTTTCTATGTTGTGCAATTACTGTAAGTCTTCTGATCATGATGTTCATACTTGCCCTTTCCGTGATTATGTTGATGCTACCTGTGCAAGTGTTGAAAAGAAAATAAATGAATTGACTGATAAGATGGTAGAGACTATGAAAGTAAGAATTGCTAAATATTCTCAATCTTTTAAATAAAGTAGGGAGAATTATAGTGAGCCTGAGTCTAGTTTAGGATCTTCTTAACCTAAAGTTAGTCTTTATGATGATTTTGAGCCCTCTTATCTTGCCAGGCCTGACTTGCATAATGACATGCCTTTGCCTAGCATAGAGCAAGAGGAGGACTTCCCTAATTGTCTATCATCTGACTTTGTACCCCACATTAGCTTACCTAATGACATCACTGAGGATGTTCCTATTTCTGCCAACCCACCCACCCCTTTTTATAAATCTTTTGAGTTTGAGGAGGGGGAAGAATCTACGAGAAATTGTGAGTTAGATATGAGTGTCACAACTAATGAGCATCATGATTTAGATGAGTTAGATTTTTGTTCACATGAGTCATGTGAGGAGGACGTTGAGCCCACTGCTTTTGAATTCAATGATGATATTCTTTCTGTAGAATATGAATCTTTTTCATGTGAGCTTGATGTCAATATGGGTTTGGATGTAGATCTGTGTGCTCAGTATGAATCTTTTTCTTTTGACTCCATCCAAACTAACTTCCTTTTTGAATCTCACAAGTTTAAATTTGTTGAGTCTAAGGTCATTGTCGCTGAACATTTTGATTTAAACCAGACTCATACCTATATTGAACTTAAAGGACTTATGGACTTACGGCTCACTAATTTGCCTAGACTGCTCATTTCTATTGATAATCATATTTCTAGGCCGATGATCAATCTACTGGCCACCTTTAAATACATTTGCCTATTTGATGTTTGGGCCCAACGGTTTGACAAGTTGAAACGGGCCCTTACTAGTGCTTTATTGGCTTGGTGGATGTATTCTTCCTGGCTCCGACTCTTTGCTTTTTACTGTTTCTGTGTTATTGAAAGTTGGTCTTCCGTATCTGATAAGCTACTTCGTGCTCTAACGAGTTTTGATTTAAGTAGCACTTTTCAGCTTGATATGGAGTGGCTGATGCTCCATAGGCCTCTATTTGCACGAATTTCTAAAGGCTATAGCTTAGGTATGTCTAATATCACAGAGGAAAGCACAAAGATCAATATATTTATCATAATATTGTAATGGAGTTATTTGCACTTGGACACTTTCACCACGAATATACCTATACTTTCTATCCTTGTTATGCTTAATGATATACCCTTTTATTAGTTAATAATTGCTCGAAATAAATTACTAAATTAGGATTTTAATGTTGTTTCTGTTTATTTTGTAGGGATTAGAAATTCTGAAAAAAATGAATAATGTTTTCAAAGGTTGGACCAAGTGAAGAGAAAAAAAAGAAAACAGAACAGAAGAAGACCATGGCCCAGCGTCTCCACGGCCTAATTGCAAAGGTTTAGTTTGCGACCCGCTTCTGCTCTCTTCTCTCTCTCTCTTTTCTTTCCCTCTGCGGGCTGGAGTCATCGTTTTTCATCTCCTTTCCCAAGCCCAGTCAACGTGCCTAGCCTGCTAATCACTTCTTTCTCACTTAAAAAAGTCACGTGCAACACGCGTGATCTTCAGCCAGCTTCCCCCTCAGCCTTTGCTATTCTTCTTCCTTATGTCCACGTCGGTTTCATGCCTAGAAGAACCTGAGATAGAGGAACCCGAAACAGAAGCAGCCTGCGGCCTTTCACCTTTATGCTTCGCTGTTTCACTCTTTCTTTCTCCTCCTTCATTATCTGTCATTTCCATCATCATCACTTGGTCATTTTTATAGGTCATTAATTTGATAATTCAGGGAGGCAATGAAGGGGCTAAAGCTGTGTTTTTTGGAGTGCTTGACTAGGGGCCGAAAACGAAGAGTGGAGGAGCAGTAGATTAGACTAATACAGAGTAAAGATGGCATAGCTTACTTTCCCAATTCATTGTCGTTTTCTTTAGTCCCGGATTTGTTTTCAGCCGTTGAATATTCATGTAACAAGCCTAGTTTATATTGGATTTGAAAGAGTATTCAAATTTTAGGGATGAAATTGTGAGTGGTTGGTTCGAATTCACATTTCGTTGTTCTGAATCGCTTCGTCTGCTTTGGTCTATTTTGCATCTCCATCCAACCATCTCTCCCAGATGGGCTTTGTTCTGCTCAATGGTGTTGGTTACTAAATCTTTATCATTTGAGGACTTTTCTTGCTTGAGGATATCCTAATGTTAATTTTCCATAACTGGTACTATTAGGCCCTGTGTAATTCACTCACAACCTTGCACCTATCCCCTGGATTGCTTTATTTTTTTTCAACCGGGTTCTCTCATCTTATTACCTTCTCTGGTATCCTTAGCTTTTATTTTTAGGAATAGAAGATGAATTTAGTTGATATTATCATTGTAATAAGTTTATAATTAATTTTGATTTCATTTATTTCAGCTTGATGTAATAGCGTAGACAATTAGTGGTCTAATTTCATAACACATCCCTGAGGATGATACCCGTAAGCATTATAACGATAACAGTATACTTGCGCTAAAATCTCAACAAGTTTTTGGCGTCGTTGCCAGGGATGACGTTGTGACATTAGGTCGCATTGAGTTATTTGCGTCGATTTCATTTTCGTTACATATCTTTGATTTTTCGATTTTGTGTTCGTTAGTTTAGTTTTAGTTGTTTTAGTATAGTTGAGCTTTCTTATGTTTTTTTATTTTTGATTAGAGTTTATATTTTATTTTTTTATTTTAGTCCATTTAATTTTGATTTTGGTTATTCTTTTCTGCTGAAAAAAAAGACGAACAATTTGGTTGTTGCACAGGAAATAGGCACAGAAGCAGCAGCAACAAAGAGAAAAAAATTAAAAAATGCTCTTCTCTTGTGTTTGTGTTCATTTTATATTTTGTGTGATGTTTGAGTCTTTTTAGTCTTTCTTTTATTTTGGTAGCATAGTTTTATTTTTGTTAGTCTATTTTGTTTTGTTCACTTAATTATTCGCATCTCTTGTTTTTGTTTTAGTTATTAGTTTGTAAATAGTGTCCTAGATGCATTTTCTTTCCTAAAAAAATTTAAAAAATTAAAAAAATTCAAAATTCAAAAAAATTGAAAAAATCTTAAAATTGAAAAAACACGAGCTTTAAGCATGCCAAATTTTAATTTCCCACAGTATGAATATGAACTTTTTTGGAGTTATCTTTCGAGACTTGATGATTATCGTGCTCAATTAAATCAGAATTTTCAAAAATGAGAAATTTGTGAGGTCATTGCTGTGGGTTTGAATTCTAAATCTTGGCGTTATGTTGAGTCTATTTATCCTTGAGGTGTACTAGGTTTATTATCTAAAACTCAAGATGAAGTTTGGAATTTCTTTGAAAAACTAGCTTGGGATCCCTATGCGTTTGCACAAGCTAGAAATAATTTTGGATACCCAACTCATGGCGAGTCTATTTTTCATGCTAATCCTTTCCATCAGGACTACTTTATGAACTCACATAACCCATCTCACTCTTATTTGCTTTCTATGTTGTGCAATTACTGTAAGTCTTCTGATCATGATGTTCATACTTGCCCTTTCCGTGATTATGTTGATGCTACCTGTGCAAGTGTTGAAAAGAAAATAAATGAATTGACTGATAAGATGGTAGAGACTATGAAAGTAAGAATTGCTAAATATTCTCAATCTTTTAAATAAAGTAGGGAGAATTATAGTGAGCCTGAGTCTAGTTTAGGATCTTCTTAACCTAAAGTTAGTCTTTATGATGATTTTGAGCCCTCTTATCTTGCCAGGCCTGACTTGCATAATGACATGCCTTTGCCTAGCATAGAGCAAGAGGAGGACTTCCCTAATTGTCTATCATCTGACTTTGTACCCCACATTAGCTTACCTAATGACATCACTGAGGATGTTCCTATTTCTGCCAACCCACCCACCCCTTTTTATAAATCTTTTGAGTTTGAGGAGGGGGAAGAATCTACGAGAAATTGTGAGTTAGATATGAGTGTCACAACTAATGAGCATCATGATTTAGATGAGTTAGATTTTTGTTCACATGAGTCATGTGAGGAGGACGTTGAGCCCACTGCTTTTGAATTCAATGATGATATTCTTTCTGTAGAATATGAATCTTTTTCATGTGAGCTTGATGTCAATATGGGTTTGGATGTAGATCTGTGTGCTCAGTATGAATCTTTTTCTTTTGACTCCATCCAAACTAACTTCCTTTTTGAATCTCACAAGTTTAAATTTGTTGAGTCTAAGGTCATTGTCGCTGAACATTTTGATTTAAACCAGACTCATACCTATATTGAACTTAAAGGACTTATGGACTTACGGCTCACTAATTTGCCTAGACTGCTCATTTCTATTGATAATCATATTTCTAGGCCGATGATCAATCTACTGGCCACCTTTAAATACATTTGCCTATTTGATGTTTGGGCCCAACGGTTTGACAAGTTGAAACGGGCCCTTACTAGTGCTTTATTGGCTTGGTGGATGTATTCTTCCTGGCTCCGACTCTTTGCTTTTTACTGTTTCTGTGTTATTGAAAGTTGGTCTTCCGTATCTGATAAGCTACTTCGTGCTCTAACGAGTTTTGATTTAAGTAGCACTTTTCAGCTTGATATGGAGTGGCTGATGCTCCATAGGCCTCTATTTGCACGAATTTCTAAAGGCTATAGCTTAGGTGTACTTCTGCACCTGACCTGATGTAATAGCTCCTATTTTTCTTCTCTTTTTCAATTTGTTTTCCTTTGTATATATTTTTGTGGTGTTATTTTATTTGTTGTTTTCTTTTGAATTTTAGAGTCTTGTCCTTGTCATCAGTTTTGAGTTTTCTTTTTCATTTTATATATTGGTGTTTCTTAAGGTTTTATTTTGTTTAATGCTTCTTTCCACTCACAATGAGTCCATTGTGAGATTTAGGTGTGGGGGTGGGGAAACTTTGAGTAACTTTGATGAAGTTTGGAAAAAAATTTAAAAAATGGAAAAAAAAATTGAAAAATTGAAAAAAAAATTGAAAACTTTGAAAATCCAAAAAGATTTTTGTTTTGTTTTTGGGGAAGCTTCATACCTTTCTGATAAGCTTAAATCCCCTGTGCTTTGACTATTAGCTTGTATGTAAGTGTGATGTTTGTGATAGATCTCCATCCTCAGTGTGTCATTCTAAACCCTAATTCTAACCCCAATTGTTCATTATCGAGGTGTAATCCGATCCTTATTTATATCATCATCATTATCTTAGGGTCTTAATTTTCCATTATTGGCTCTCCCACCTATCTTTGATACGATTACTTTGGTTTTTGTCTGCATTTAAAAAAACAAAAATAAAATGAAAATAAAAGAAGAAACAAAAGGAAATGAAATAAAATTTGAAATGACAAGTTTCCTTTTGAGGTATGCGCTACTAGGCGTTACCCTTTGAGGTACGTGCTACTAGATGTTACCCTTTGAGGCAATATTGCTACTGGAAAAGCTTGTTTCCTATGTTAATAAGTCAATAATGTAGTTTGTGTCAGTCAAGTGGGATTGAATTTGATTCTGGTAAACCTAAGCCTTAGGATGATGATGCACTTGCACACAAGCACTAGGATGTATTCAAAGTTTTGATATACAGTGGGGTGAAAAGTTAGCGCTTTGATGTCATTCATGGGATAGGAAACCTTGATGAGTACATTATATTTATATACAGGCCAATATCTTTGTTACATGGGTGATTTGGTTAGCTAGAAAGTGCACATGTTTCTCCCTTGTATGTTTATGTTTGTAAATCCAAACTATTTTTCTGCTTTTGTCTCTCTTTTCCTTTTTTGATTTAGTTTTTCTATAGATTTTGTGGGTATATCTTTTGCAAACTTTCACAAGACCTTACTCGTCCACTAGGAGTGACCTAGGGGTTTAAAGGGCTTGTTGCACATGCTAAGTGCAACCATGATTCCTACGAAAGTGAGTTAGGATTTTATTTTCTTTTTCTAGGATTTTTTGTTTTGTTTTACTCGAGGATGAGCAAAACTTTGGTGTGGGAGTATTTGTTCAAGCATAAAACATAATATTATATACCCTTTTTATTATTTAATAATTGCTTGAAATAAATTATTAAATTATGATTTTAATGTTGTTTTTGTTTATTTTGTAGGGATTGGAAATTCTAAAAAAATGAATAATGTTTTCAAAGGTTGGACCAAGTGCAGAGGAAAAAAAAAGAAAACAGAACAGAAGAAGACCATGGCCCAGCGTCTCCACGGCCCAATCGCAAAGGTCCAGTCTGCGACCCCCTTCTGCTCTCTTCTCTCTCTCCTTTCTTTCCCTCAGTGGGCTGGGCTCATCATTTTTCATCTCCTTTCCCGAGCCCAATCAACGTGCCAAGCCTGCTAATCGCTTCTTTCTCACTTAAAAAAGTCACGTGCAACGCACGTGATCTTCAGCCAGCTTCTCCCTCAGCTTTTGTTCTTCTTCTTCCTTGTGTCCACACCAGTTTCATGCCCAGAAGAACCTGAAGCAGAGGAGCCCGAAACAGAAGTAGCCCGCGGCCTTTCACCTTCATGCTCAGCCGTTTCACTCTTTCTCTCTCCTCCTTCATTATCTATCATTTCCATCATCATCACTTAGTCAGTTTTATAGGTCATTAATTTGATAATTAAAGGAGGGCAATGAAGGGGCTGAAGCTACGTTTTTTGAAGCGCTTTAAATGGGGGCCGAAAATGAAGAGTAGAGGAGCAGTAGATTAGACTAGTGCAGAGTAGAGATGGCGTAGCTTACTTTCCCAATTCATTATCATTTTTTTAGTCCCGGATTTGTTTTTAGTCATTGAACATTTATGTAACTAGCCTAGTTTACATTGGATTCGAAAGAGTATTCAAATTTTAGGGATGAAATTGTGAGTGGTTGGTTTGAATTCACATTTCGTTGTTCTGAATCGCTTCGTCTGCTTTGGTCTATTTCGCATCTCCTTCCAGCCATCTTTTCCCAGATGGGCTTTGTTCTGCTTGATCGTGTTGGTTACTAAATCTTTATCATTTGAGTACTTTTCTTGCTTGATGGTATCCTAATGTTAATTTTCCAGAATTGGTACTATTGAGCCCTGTGTAATTCACTCACAACCTTGCACTTATCCCCTGGATTGCTTTATTTTTTTTTCAACCGAGTTCTCTCATCTTGTTACCTTCTTTAGTGTCCTTAGCATTTATTTTCAGGAATAGAAGATGAATTTAGTTGATATAATCATTGTTATGAGTTTATAATCAATTTTGATTTCATTAATTTCATCTTGATGTAATAGTGTAGACAATTAGTGGTCTAATTTCACAACGCATCCCTGAGGATGATACCCGTAAGCATTACAATAATAACCGTATACTTGCAGTAAAATCTCAACATATTCACAGTCTTTTGTTTCTAGATCTCCTTCCATCATCGCACATACATACTTGCTCTTTAACTGAAATATGAATTTTTTATAGATCATGTCCTTCTAAATTATGGGAAGGACTCAATCTCCTTTGACTTCTTCATTCTCATTGTCTACAAAAACTCTTCTCCTTGAAGATCACCATGACTAATCGAGCCATTTTTTATCATATGACTTGTTTCTTCAGAATCACTTTCTTCATATTCATTGTCCAATATAATTTCAACAATTTCATTATTGCTATTTAGGGCTAGGTCTAGTGCTTCTTCATCGTTAAGCTCAACATAATTTAGGCTGCCTAAGGTTTCGATAAGCTTGTTATTCTTTCTATTTTTGTATTCGTTAGCATAATGTTCTATTTCTCTGCATGCCCAATATTTGTAGTTGTTTTTCCCTGCAGGACAATAAGCTACTTTCCTAAGAAATCTTCGTTTTTTTGGGTTTGGTTTGTTACAATACTTTCTTATATATTTCTCTCCTGTTTGCTTATTAAAGCTCTTTTCTTATAAAATTTTCTTCTTCTTTTCCTTTTCGGTTCCTTTTCTAATATATTCTGTAGTTCTTCAAGATTATACTGCTTATACTCCATCCTCTTCTTCTTTTTTGCCTTTTCTATAGATTTTTTGCCTGATTTTTCGCCTACTTCTTTTTGGATTTTTACATCATGCAAAGGAAATGAACTTTTGTTTTTTGGGTTTTGGAAAGGATATTTATGCTGAAATGGAGTGCTAATACTTAAAGTCGATTTTTCACCATGTCTGATTTTGTTAACTAACGAAAGATGGATTACAGACAATTACTTCTTAGTCTCCTTAACTTCAGTCTCAATTTTTGCTAATTCGACTTTTAATTCTAAAACTATATCAGTGATATACCTTAACTGAGGTGCTACGAAAGTGGTTCCTTTTGGTGAGTGAACAATATGCGAATAATTAGGAGCATGACAAGTAGGTAATGATTCAAGCATTAAACACAGTTAATTAACTTAACTAATCATTAATTAGTTTAATAATCTTAATTATTTTTGGTCATGTGGCACTGATACTATTGAAAGAGGGCCTCAAGTAGTACTTATAAGAAAAATTATACATGCACAAAATTAAAATTTTGAAAGTAAGTTTTTAAGGATTGGAGTTAAAGATGCAAATATAAAAAGTTTAGGAGTTAAGATGAAAATAAAAATTATGAACAGTCCACTTAAATAGTTTCCATAGGACATTGACCCTTTTAAATATATTCTAATATCATGGTCCCTTAATTATGATTTACACACAAAGTAGGATATTTAGCAGTGATATTTAGCAAAGTAAAAAAGAATAAAAGAAAGGGATGAAAATGACAAAAATTTGTAGCCGTGGAATAAGAAAAACAACAGCCGCGGCTTTCATTATGAAGTTACATTTTTAAGAGAGACCGACTTCAACACATTAAAAATTTTTCAGAAATCATTTATGAAGTTGAAAAACTTTTGAAACGTCATAAGTAACAAATGCATTAAACAATGGATTACAAAAAAGGTATATATGCTACTAACAAACAACTGTAGGAAAGGAAGCTGTAGCGAGTTTAGCAAGTTTGACAAAATCTAGTTAATGTAAAAGATACCTAGAGACGACCATTCATAAAATGAGCAAAACAACCAAACTCAATGAGTTGAAAAAACGACTTGTCAACTACGACACCTCTCTAGAAGTTAAAATCACCAAGTCTGGTTACACAATGAGCCAATTTTTGCGAACGTAATGATAACAGGATAAGCAAAACATGGACAAGAAAAAAGGAAGAGACAAGTGAGGATAGTTTTGCAATATTGTCAAATATCCTTGGAAGCAGAGAAAATTTCCTTGGAAAAATTAGTTGCCTTGGAATACGTTTAAGATTACGATTTAGCAGTTGTTCATTTATGTATTTAACTTTCACATGTTAAATGGAATTACACAAATTTTTGGATGAGGCCGTCTCATATAAGAGTTACTATACGGCGAATGCCTTTAAAGGTTACTTTTAAAGCATTATAACATGATGATAATATGTTTTAAAGTGTCTTTTTAATTTGAACTGGCTAATGGTTCATTTATGGATAACTTTTATTACACTTACTCCTAAATGTGCTTTTAGTCATGCCATTATTATTACAATCACTATAAAGTGTATGTATGATTTGTCTTATGTGAAATGCTCTCACGTATGCAAGACTCACTAATGAAATTAAGGCCCTGTTCTTTTCTGCAATTGGGAAGATTTAGCTCAAAATTTATAACTCTTTACAACTCCTTACATTTTCTTACATCTCCTTACATATCTTCATACATCTTCTTAAATCTCCTTATATATTTTTTATAACATTCACCTTATCATCTATTTTTTTTCTCATGTATATAGAAATATGTATATATTTTTTATATACTACCAATATGAAAAATCTTACAGCATTTTAATGAATATAATATTTGTATAAATATAAAAATAGAATTTAACAATGTGAATTTATATTTGAGTATTGATATGAAGCACATATGCCATTATAGAGAACATAAGTCCACATATTTTAAAATTATAATACAAAAATTGCATTTGTATTTTAGTTTCGACGTGAATCATGTATGAAAATAGTCAAACTATAGATGACGAAAGCATTGAAACTATCTCATCCAAAAGTTTATCCATGACTACTTGGTTACTATCACCGTACAATTGAACATTAGATTGAACATAATTCTAAAATGTTTAATTCAAATAGGATTTCATTTTTGGGTTCTATTTCATTTTATTGAGAAAAATTGTTATTATTTTAATTTACTTATAGAGAGGTGAAACTAATGTTAATACCAAAAAATCACCTCAAATGTGGAACATATGTGGTTCTACATATTTGTCGACTTCAATTTATCTTGCCAATATTTAATCGACTTCTTTAAAGATTTATTTGCATTAATTATGTTGCTTCAATATTATTTTTTATTATAAAAAATGATAATTGTGGAAAACTAAATTTTTTTCTGCATTGTTAAAATATAATTTGTTTAGTGATGTTGTAAAATTTATTTCATAAATATCAGTGATACATGTAATTTATTTTCATGAAATAATTTTTTTCATAATTCATGCATTAAAGACTAACAATTTTGTATACACACCTAAAAATTATACTATATAACTTTTTAATAATTCAACAACTCCTTACTTCCATTCGTACAGCTTCTTATAGCTTTTTACAACTCCTAACATCTTCTTGCAACTTCTTACGTCTTCTTACAGCTTCTTACAGCTTCTTACATTTTCTTACACCTTACAGCTATATCTTATTACGAAAAAGAACAGGCCCTTAGTCCCTAATTTTGTTTATGAATATAGATCTTAAATACTTAATGAATGAGCATTATTTATCAAACATAAATCAGCGTGAAAAACAAACTTTAATTTTAGCATGCTTATACAAAATTTTTAAATATTTTGAAAATATTAATTGCATTTTTGAGCAAAAACTACTTGAAGTTTTCTAATGCGTAATGATTATACACGTTGTATATACATTGATTAGAACATTTTTGGGCAGTATATGCTTAACATTAAGTTAATCTTAATGTATGAGATATTGGCAAAAAGACCAATCATTTCCTAACATGCACTCAGTGTAAACAGACGAGTAAATATTCCTTCTTTATTTAGTCAGATAATGTCTAGCTTTGCCATCTAAACTTCTATGTGTTGAATGGATTAAGTATTTGATCATATTATCATGTATTCTTGTCTGTATGAATTGAGCTATAAAAGACTGTGATTTATTTACCTCCCACTTGGCATTGAATAAGATGTTCTGTGACTATCTGAAATTATTAGTCGAATATTTTTTAGTATTTGTAATGTGATTATTACTAGAATATCGTAAGGATAAATTGTTCCATAGTGATGTGCACCATTGATTGATTTATGAGTTCAACGTGTGTGTGTATATATATATATATATATATATATATATATATATATATATATATATATATATATATATATATATATATATATATATATATATATATTTTGTTGATATCAAAATCAGGCTCTAGGTCACATTAGAGGGGCAATGTGCTTTCTGTCAAGCGTTCTTGCCATGTGAAACTTACTCTGGCTGTGAAAGTAATAGCTGCTAGAAGTAGAGATCAAGGACTCCAACTATAAAGCACCATAATATAAAGTCTAGTAATAAAATGGGAAATTCAGAGTCGGTAAATATATATAGATATATGTGTGTCTATATATATATATATATATTTTTGTGTGTGTGTGTGTGTGTCAGTGTGTGTGATCTGGAAAATATGAAATCCCATGTGGGCCCCACGTGTGCGAATATGGGCCAGGCCAAGTAGGATGCACCTAGTCCTTGTGGGATCCTTAGGTCCCCATTTAGAAGCCCAATGAAGCAAAGAGTCCAGCGGCCCATTAGGGAAGCATCCAATGTCAAAATTACTATTTTGCCGCCCTTCCTACAAAAACTATAAATACTCCCTACCTACCTTGGGAAAAAGGGATCGCTTTCTATCACATTCTCTCATTAGAGAAGCGGCCCCACATTTGGGAACTGATGGTGGCGGCCCTCCATTCATGGGCTAGCCGACCCCTCAAAGATGGTCCCACTCGATGAACATGAGGACGACACAATCAAACAATATAATACAATTGCAACCTTCAAAGGAGGCACAGAAGTGCGTACAAGCACGAAGTGAAGGGGAAGAAAAGTAGTGGTTGAAGATGAGGTTGAAGATGCACACAGTCACTTTGAAGATTCAAAGGAAGGGTTTGAAGGTTCTACAACGAATTTGAAGGCGGATGGAGAAAGAGGCAGAGTCTTTCTCTCTAGAGAACTTGTTTCTCTCTCTAAGAAAGTTTGAGGGTGTGATCAAATGACCTCCCCTAAAGAATCCAACTCTAGTTATATAGAGGAGAGCGGGGAGAGGAAAGGACGACACGCCCTAAGCTTTTGCAGAGCTAGAACGCCACTCAGTCCATGCCATGTGGCACCCAAACACTCATGATCTCCTCAGACCGCCTTTAGCCCCCAAAGAAAGGGGCTAAGGGTCCTAAAACTCGGCCTAAGGGCCGACCAATACGCCTTTAGCTCCCAAAGGGGCTAGGGGTCATGCAGCTTGGCCGAAGGGCTGGCGACTACACTTTTAGCCCCCAAAAGTGGCTAACGGTTCAATAGCACGGCCTAGGGGCCAATCGCTATGCCTTTTCTCCCCAAAAGGGACTAAGGATCCAATAGCTCGACCTAAGGGTCAGTCGCTATACCTGGGCTCCCAAGGGGCTATGGGCCTTTCTGCTCAGCCTAAGGTCTGGCCGCTACACTATCAGCCCCGAAAAGGGGCTAACAGTTCAACAGCAAGGCCTTGGGGCCATCCGCCATGCCTTTGAACCTCCGAGGGGCTAAGGGTCCCAGTGGATCGGCCTGAGAGCCGGTCATTATGCCTCGGCCCCAAGGGGCTAAGGGCCTTACAGCTCGGCCTAAGGGTCGGCCGCTACACTTTTAACCCCCAAAAGGGGCTAGCAGCTCCACAGCACGACCTAAGGGTCAGCCCTATGTCTTTGAACCCCCGAGTAGGTAAGGGTCCTACAACTCCGCCTAAAGGACGATCGCTACACCCATGACCCCGGGGGTTGAGCATCCTGCACCACAGTACTCTGGTCATCCGCTACACCTCTCACCCCCGTAAGACTATGGAGTGCTATCATATTAAGTGAAGGATGGTCGCATGAACCTCCGGCCCCTTATAAGGGACTGAGTATTTCATCCATTTGGCCCTAAACCGGGTGCCTATCGCCCTTAGCTCTTAAGAGATGGATGGCCC
>JAKOGI010000767.1:33293-55793 GCA_029747015.1 Carnegiea gigantea | reverse complement strand
AAGCTTTACGTTGAAGACTAAGAAGAAGAACAAGAGTATCAGCAAGACATTGTTGAATATCAAGTGAAAACTAGTTAAACAATTGCAGATATGCTATGTTGTGAGAATTTATTTTTTTGACCTATAGTTTGACCTAATTCTATATAGGGCGTGAAATAGAACTAGGGAGACGTGAGAACCAAAAGTGAGTGAACTTTATGTGTGGATTTCTCAATGGACTAGTGAAGGATCCTTGTGATGATTGTCAATCGGTAGAGTTAATACAAGTGGTTAAATGTTGAGGAAGATTTTCGGTAAAGATGTAGCCTATTGGAATTTGGAGAACTTCGTGAGCAAATCATTTATTTTGTCCGTATTCGCATTGCAGATTGTTATTATACAATATGCAATGTAAATAGGGTCAAAATAAATGAATTTCATGTGCTACTATCTAGTGTCAATCGAAATCAGTCTTTCTATAATTTTGCAATTCAGGGGTAAGACTGTTACATCAAACCCCCTACACCTTGTCTAGTGGCGGAATTTTTAGGGCATTGAATTTGAATTTGGATTATTTATGTACTAGACTAGTATTTTCGTGCCTGTGCATCGCACAGATAATCTCATAAATATTTTATTGTCGTAATTTCTTATAAAAATTACAATAAGTCATCTAGCAACCACGTCATACATAATTTTTTAATTTTTTTAAATAAAATCATTAGTAACTTTTTAAGTTGAAGTAGCTATTAAGACATGCAAATTATGAGATCCTATCAAGTAAAGTTTTTACAATGCTTTAAAATATATTGTGATTAGCTTTACAAATGTTTCTAAAATGGTAACATTGGAACTCTTTATAATAATTTGAAAATTATGGTGGTCAAAAAAATTCTTTAATTTTTATTGAAGACTAATAGCATAATAAACTTACAATACTTAATTTCTTATGATAAATTAATTGAAAAATAATAATGAAGATAAAATTATTGATGACATTTTGTAACAACCATAGGTGAGTTTTTAATTAAATAACAACAATTATAGTTAAAAATTATAGATATAGGATTAAATAATTAAATGTGTTTTTAGTAGGCATAAATATGATAGTTACTTGTGTTAACAGAAGTATAATCTTACTGCCAAAAAATTATTAATACTCTCTTATACTTTGGTATTATGAAAATTTAAACTAATCTAAAAAGTTTTCGCATATCGTAATAAAAATATGTGTTAAAGGGATGACAATCTTACCACTGTTATCTGTAAAAACTACTTGAACTCTTATGCTATGAAAATTAAAAGCAATTAGGTACGTCTTTGACGGTAATCTATCGGTATCATCATTTTTTATATATAAAATCCGTAATTGTGATTGTATTTTATCTAATATCTCTAATATTCTATAGTTATATTTATATTCATACTTATATTCAAATATATAGGAAAAATAATAATAATGAAAATTTAATATCTTTCTTGATAATGACAATTGTATCCTTATAGTAAACAAGATGTAGATATAGGACAATAATATGTGTTTATAATATTCCATACTGGTTGCCAAATTTTGGATAAAATTGGATACCAAACATGCATAATAAATTATCTATAATTGGTGCATTTATTTTACTATAGTGTAATGCATTGTCTTTGGTAGTATTGAGAGTGGTGTTAGCAATATAATGTAATCAATTATCAGAATTGAACATTGCCTCCTTTTTTTCCACTTGAAAAGAAAATCCTCCAAATTGTAGTTAACTTTATAATTTTTATTTTTATTTTTGCAAAATACAGTATTTCATATGTAATTAACTAACGCTTCTCAAAAGAAAATATTTTTTAATTATTTTAAAAATTTGTGGGAGTGATATTTGTTAAAACTTTAGCGGGAAAAATTAGCAACCAAACATATATAATAAATTTCTCAAAATTGGTGCATTTGTTTCATTATCATATAATGCATTACTTTGCTAATATTGGGAATGGAATTAGTTATATAATATAATGAATAATCACTATTGAACATTGTCTTTTTTATTTTTGAAAAACACTTCTAAATTGCAATTAACTTTGTAAAAGCTTTTTTCGAAAGGAAAATCTTTCATACATTACTAGCTAACTTGTATATAAAAAAAAATAATAATTATCTTAGAATTTTTGTTAGTGACATGTGTCAAAAATTTAAAGGTTTTTTTAATATGTATATATATATATATATATATATATATATATATATATAAAATTTAACTTTTTAAAAGCCATTGTCAGTATCAAGGACACTGGAAATCAAAATTGGTCACCCCTTGTTTAGGGTGATTATACACAAATTGAAACCTCAAGATTTTATTTAAACAGTATTGTCTTTCCAGGCGCATTTCTAGTTTTATTGCTCTAGATACATTTCTGTTTTAACTGCTCTAGATTTGTCTTGTTTTCCATTGTTTTTTAATTGTTACTAAGTTGATATGAAATTTTCGTGTTGTTTTGCTAGGAAGTATAGTAACCAAAGTATTGCCATTTGTATTTGACATATAAATAGGTTATACTGTAGATTTCTATTTGGAAATTAAAAAGGTGTAAACATATTGAGGCCCTATTTTGGCAACAATATTTTAGATAACATTTAGAATTTTAATTAGATAAAAATTCTATCAACTCTAATTTATTGTTCAGTAAATTATCATTTGAAATAGCAGATAGCCTTAACGGCAGCCATTCCATAACATATGTAGATTAACGGTTTTATTGGGTATATGATCTACCAGCGTTTGACATGTTAATTTCCTAATGTAGCTCCACATTTTTACAGTAGCGTTGTTAATTTCTAACATCTCGTTCTGATTGATTATCCAGTTCTAATATTTTTGTTTAATTAAGTGGGGAATTTTATGCATCTTTCCGACTTTAGTGGAACATGCCTACCCTTATTGGATGCACTTTTGAATTGTCATAATAACGATAATAGTTACAGATAAGAACTAAAGAAAGAAACAAAAGTAACATTGATAACAGTGATAGATAATGGCATCAATAGCAGTGGCAGTATTATTATTATTATTATTATTATTATTATTATTATTATTATCATCATCATCATCATCATCATCATCATCATCATCATCATCTATGTAATACATAATAGTAATCTTTTGGACCATATTATTTATCTAAATTCTCAAAATTAGAAGTTGTCAACAGCTTGATCAATGTTATTTTACCTCAAAAACTATTGTAATTTTAAAAAAAGAATTATTAAAAGAAAAAATCATAACCATTAGATCAATTATTATAAATCTTCACCTTTATAGCTAACAAACATTATCATAATTTTTTCATAAAGAAAACTCATAATTATTATCCCATAAAATATGTTACCTTCTCTCAATAAATTTCTTTTTTTTTTCTGGAAAGAGAGAAGATAGACCAGAGGTAATAAACACTAAAATTCGGAGCTTTCTGGGGCTCTTTTTTTTAAAAAAAAAATTCAAAGCGGGTGAAAATTTTACGGCATATTGAAATCCAAGTTGCTTACCCTCTATTGCCCTGTCCTATGACATTCGCGCTCACTTCACCCCCTCTTTCTCTCCCCAAAAATCTAATTGTCCGAAGAAAGGCAAGGGCCACAATGAGAATAAATTATTGTCATTTTAATTTAAGCCATAAATTTTAAAGTTAAAAAAAAAAGTCTACCTTATCCAAGTAGAATACATCTTTTTTTTATTTTTTAAAAAATCCCTCACAATTTTTAGTTGTATCGGGTGATAATTCTATTATCTAAAAAATTTCAAGCAGTTAACAAAAGTGATAATCTTTAGAAAACCCTAGAATGATATAATGGGAGTGATTTGTGGAGTTTGATAGTTAAAATTATTTATTCATTAGATCTAAGCCGTTGATTTTGTAGTACTTAACATACCTATTTATTTTTATTTTAAAAACTTTTCCATGATTTTGGATATACATGATAAAAGATTGATGATAATTCTATTATTTAGGAGGAAAAAAAACTTACCCAGTTATATCTATTCATAAATCTAAACCACAGATTTTAGAATTAAAATAAACCTACGTTATCGAAGTAAAATACATATTTATTTTTATTTTTTTAAAAAGTCTCTCATAGTTTCGGTAATATGTGATAAAGGATATATGATAATCCTATTATTTAAAAAAAAACCTCCAGCATTTATAAAAACATAATAATATTTGGCGAGCCCTAAAGTGTTGGAATAAGAGTGATTTGATAGATTGGGTGTGATCTCTTACATAAAAAATAGTCATCTATTAAATCTAAGCTATCAATCCTTATCTTAAAAAACAATGCACCTTCTCCAAATAAAACACCTCTTTATTATTTTTTTGAAAATAACCATATTTTCATTAATATATGTCATAACAGATAGATGGTAATTCTATATCTAGGTCGAAGCAAACAATCTACCATGATATCAATTCTTTTTTAAAATTTTTATTTTTTAAAAATAATTTCTCTTAATTTGAATTGTATGTGATAAAAGATACATGATGATCTTATTATATAAAAACAAAAAAGCGTCAAGCTGTTAAAAAAATGACAACCTTTGAAAAACCCTAAAAAATGCTGCAACGAGAGTGATTTAAAAGTTAAGATATTTCTTTATTTTTCTTTAAAAACATTCCTCATGATTTTGGATATACATGATAAAAAATAGATCATATAAATACTTAAGACCGTATATAGGATAAAAAGTCCCCCATGATTCTAGATATACATGATAAAAAAGTCCCCATGATTTAAAAGTTAAGATAAATCATATAAAAAATGCATAGTGAATTCTATTTGACCAAATAAAGGTGTAAAATCCATATAGATGAGCACAATGGATGTTGAAAACCAATCTTCCTAAAAATGAACCAAGGAAGAAGGAAAGAATTCCCCAAATAAGAGAAACCCTCTAATAGAGATGAATCATTACTTGAAATAGATATAACCAAGAAATAATCAACCCACCCTCTAGCGCTCTAAAGCCTTACCACCAAGGATTAGATTGAAGGAAAGAACTCAAATCACCATCCTCCTTAGAGAGATAAATAATTTGAGATTTTGAGTAACGCACCAAGTTTCAATTTCTCATATCATTCATCAAGTCTTTATTTTCATAGAGCTAATTAGGTCTATTAATACCCAATTAGAGGGGGAATTAGCTGTACATTAGTGGGGTAAGTGGTCCAATAGGAGGCTTATAAAATATCCTAGGAAAATATATTGAAATGCTTAAGATAATTGGAATCAAGGTGAGTTGTGTTTTTTAGGATTTTTCATCCAATTTCTAGAGAGCTTTAACAAGGCTCCACTACACCAATGAAGGTGCCTCCACTTGGCGATTCTTCCTTTGTGTGTGAAGAATCATGTCATACTGATTAATCTCCAAAATTACTGATGTGACATCTTCAATTAAGCTTATAATTAAAACCATGCATTTCACAATCCTTGATTGACCCTTGCTCTGTTGTTAGTCCATAACTTTCTCAACAATTAGATTTTGAATACGATTCAAGACTTGTTGGAAAATACACATCTAGGACTTTCCAGCCATGTGTAATTTGCAAAAATTGAAGCCCATTTGCATGGTCAAAATTGAGCTAGAATTGAAGTGAAGTGTTTAGCCCAGAAACAGAAAATGAACAATTGAGGTGGTTTTGGAAGGAATAGAGTAGCTAATCTCCTTATCTCGGGCTACTAATTTGCCTAAACACCATTTTCCTATCTTATTTGTGATCTTAAAGGTCCAAATCAATAATAACCTTGGAGCTTTAAGACTTTGAGTCTTAGTCTCAAAGGTCATTATTGTTCTTATTTGGACCATGGTTTTAGCTTGGAGGACATTTCGATCTTCGTGGTTTGCTTTGTATCAACCTCTGCCCCTTGAAGAGGATCTGACCTCAAATCCTTGCATTTGTAATCCAAGCATACCAGTCTTGATAACTTGTTGCAGCCATTGAGTTTGAGAAAACTCATTATCCTAAGAGTACCACCCTTCTTGAACATGTATGAATTGTTGAAGGATTTAGGAGATACTTCAATAGGAGGACATATGTTTCCAACATTTATGAGCTTGTTGAAAATTTCAATATACTCATCACAACTTATCTCAAAACGAATTCTCTTATCATTCACGAGCTTGACTTGGGGAGACTCACTTTTGAGGGGAAAGGATGAGAGTTTTACATTTGGCTTGGAAGGGCAAATGATTTCTTTGTGAAGCTTTAATTTTTGTGAGGTTTGAGATTGAGGAGGATTTAGAAGATTGACAGTAAGAGTTTGGATGGCAAATGATGGCGGGGTGATTTCCTTAGTGATGTTTACCTCAATTCTTAAATTGGAAAAACGGAGAGGATAAGAATGAGATTTAGGGACAGTAGGTAGTATAACCTCCACGACACCCTGAGATAGAACTGTCATCACTCATATTAAGTCAGTCGACTGGGAGGAAGAAGTTTTTCACTTGAAGAATACCAACGCAAAGTACACCAACTAAAAACGATATGCACATATTAATATATCAATGTTCACAACCAAATGATTACTAAAAAAAATAATTTTTAGCACAAATACAAGAAGAGAAAGAGGAGTATTCGTTGTCCTATTCCACTCATTAACTTAATGTCATGTAATTTACCATCATCTTTTTCTTCCTTTACATTACCATCATATGTTTTTTACATTATGAATCTCAATTACCATGTCGGTAACTTTCTATTTTTTCTATAGTTACTTGTCATCTTATCTTTTTTAAGGTATGATATTAACTATCTATGCAATGGTAATTTTAAATAGCACATATATTCTAAGGTCTATTTCATAATGCACCATACATAGCATGAGTATACACTAGTAGTAGTGTGAGTAGTAACAGCAACAACAACAACAACAACGACAACAACAATAAATATAATAATAATAATAGCAACAACAACAATAGCAAAAGCAACAACAATAATAATATAAGAAATAATAGGAATATAAATGTAAATTTAGTTTCTATGATTAATCTAAATACTTGCCATAGGCCCCCAGGCTAGCTAAGTCATTCTACTACCAAATTACACATAGTATTAGAGCCATGTTGCTTATTAATCTTAGAACTACTGTCATCCGCATTATAATTAATTGTGTGTATGTATAGGGCCTTGCCAGTAGCCTAGTTGGTATTAGACTGAAGTTCTTACACTTGCCTTTTCATCTCTTATTGGCTTCTTGTCTAAGCTAAGCTTATCAAAACCCTATTTGTAATTGCCATGCTATCCATCTCTGATCACCCATCTTTTTCTTATGATCCATGTTAGGCTCAAATGTACTTGCTTCCACTACACCATCATCACTAAAGTCTGACACTCCCAGCTTTTCTTAGGTTATGAATACTCATCCTACTTCCACATTGATGGAAGGTAAAAAAAAACCACAATCTAAGGGTTTCACTATTCCTTCCTACAACCACCACTACTTTCGCTCATCCCTTCTCAATGACTTTCCTTTCTATTGTTGGGTATCTCACTCTCAATCATAACAAATATATATTCAAGCCCTTGTTTATGGGTTGCTAGTGTTCCTGTAGTGTCGAATTACTCTTTCTGTTCATGCCCTCTTAGTCAACAATCTACAAGTTTTTACCCACTCTCTTTTGACTCCACCTATCTCAAAATCTACCTTTAACCCATTTTGGTAGTCCCGTAGCATACTAAATTCGAATGTTCACATGGTTGGCTTACCACTATTTTCATCTAATTTGAATGGTGAATAGAACCACTGACGTCACTATTGTTCTCACAATTGTTGATGATTACTTCTTCTAGCGTACTCAACTCTACTCCTTCATCGTACATCATCTTTGAAGTGTCATCGATGGTGCAATTGATATTTCCTTTTCATTTCTAATGTTTTCCCATAGAATACAACAACCTAATCATGGTACAGTTGCTGGCTTCATGTTGATCAATTAGTTTGTTCTTGATTTTTATTACTATTTCAAACATTTGCTTTGTAAAATGCATGATTTGAATCAGTCTTTTGATGTTTGGAAGCATCTGTAAAATCATTTTAACACCATCAGTCATGCTTCACCTTGATTTTAAAGTGTATGTGTAAATGACAATCAATTTAGGGATGAATATTTTAGAATTATCAAGTTTATTGCTGGTTCCTTGTTTAACATTCAATCGTCTATATAAAGTTTAGAATTGATTCGATATATATACTACTATCAGGTTATTACATTCATACGAATATGAGGGGTTCATTATGGCTTATTCTATGCTACATGGTGTTCATTATTTTGATGACTTACATTTAAGGTTACTTATCTTTCAACAAAGGCTAAGTTAGTAAGGATAGTAAAGTTCCTAGTCATTAGTAGAGATGGCAGTATAGTCCGAATTCGATGCAAATCCGATCCGATTCGAGGCAAAATTATCCGATTCGAATCCGATAAAAAATAATCCAATTCAGAGTCTGATAAAAATAATCAGAATTCGACTCCAATCCGAGTGGATTTAGAGGAGAGTCCATCCGATCCGATTAACATCCGATCCGATATCTTTTTTTAATAATTTCAACTTTTTTTGAATATAAGAAAATCCTAATATGAAAACTTTTAAAAAATCCGCATAAGGTCTGCACTTTATGTGCAGTATACTCTTCTTTCTTAGCTAATTTCTTCTTCTCTCATGATCTTTTTCTTGCTCTCTTATTTTTGTCAATCAAAGTTGTACTTTCTTTCTTTCCTTACAACTGTTATACTATTGTCTATCCCCTTCACTCTAAAGTGAATTTGTATTCTCTTTTTCTAACACATTTTTACTTTAACATATTGAAATGTTTAAGATAGAAAGTTATTTGGCATTAAAGAGGTATTTAATATTGCACTTACAAGTAAGCAAAAATAAGGTTGGAAATAAAAAATTGTGCAAGTACTGAATAAAAATACGTACTCGGATTATATCCGATTATATCCGGATTTAATCCGATCTGAAACCAATTTGAATTCGATTTAGCATCCGATCCGACGGAGTCGGATTTGGATTGGATTTTCAAATCCGATTATTAATTGGATCGGATTTGGATGTCTATGCATCCGATCCGAATCTGACTCGTTGCCATCCCTAGTCATCAGGCTTTTGTTGCTATAGTTGGTGTAAGCAACTTAGACCAAAGTGGGCAATAGTCCCTATAAAGGCACTAACAACAGTAAAGGAAAACACAGTAGAGGTTATGACTTCAATAATGGGGGAAAACATGCTATAACAAGAGCAACAATCAGAACAACAATTGTTAGAATCGACAAAATTAGTAGAATCAGCAAAATTCATGTTCATCTAAGGGCACACCTGCAAGTTATGTTTTACGCAATCCATTTATTTCATTGTTGTGTACTTTAATTCTTCTACTCTTATTTTAACTCTTTCTCTGTAGGCAATAATTAGACTAAAGGGGTTCTAGGATTGCAACCTAATCTTATTTGTCATATTTGTCCCTCCCAGGAGATTTTACTAATGTGTCCCATTAGTTATAAGCATTGTCAGCAACCAGTGCTTCCCTCATAGGCTACCATCAATGTCGCTAATGTTAGTGCACATGTATGGTATCTTGATTCAGTTGCATCATCCCATATGGCTCCAAGTGATGGTGAGTTGCTCTCTGAAGCTACATACTCTAGTTTAAGTTGCTTCAAATTTCTAATGTTGACAATGTCAAGCTACACACTTCCACCCGTCCCCTTTGGCTAAATTCAATTCTACATGTCCCTTAATTTCGTCATAGTCCTATGTTGATTAGACAAGTGTGTCAAGATACCAATTGTAACATTATCATTAGTAATTCATGTGTTTGTTTCAAGGATAACAACACCGGTGAAGTTTTTCACATGTACTTAGTTTGGCCGATGCCTACCCTATCCGTGTCAAGTCTAGTCATGTTGCTGCCAACATTGCCTTGCGTTTGCCTGAGGATCTTTGACAAGAATGTCTTGGACACTGTGGAGCTCCTATTTAAGTTCTATTGGGAAAAATAAACTTATTTAGTTAAAAAAGATAATAATTGCAAGACTTATCAAAATTTTAAATATTATGCCCCATGCATTGGTGATTTCTCTTACTTTACTTTGACTTATCTTGCGAAACTAAAATCACAATTTTGTGTTAATTTTTTCCTAATTTTCAAGCAATTGTTGAAAATATTTCTAATGAATTAATTACTCGAAAGTGCTCAACTTATTATACAATAATAAAAAGGGCCATCTGTTTTCAGGAATAATTACAAACTACATTGATATATGTGGTAACTAGTAGAAGTGACCCTCAAAGCTTTTGCAACCCATTTGTCAGGTCTGATATACTATTTTAGTTCACATGCAATGTTCATGACTTTTCATATTTGTATATTTTATTCTAATCCTTAAAACTTTACTTTCAAAAATCTTAATTTTGCACGTGATGCTATTTTTATAAGTACTGTTGAAATCTTTTTAAATTTGTTATCAGAGCCACATGAGCAAAAAAGAATTTAGATAATTAAGTTAATTAATAGTTAGATAAGCTAATTAATTGCATTTCATGCTTGAATCTTCATCTACTTGTGCTACTCCAGATTATTTCCATACTATGCACATCCCAGAGGGATCCACTTCAATAGTACCGTAATTAGACTATATTATTGATATAGTTTTAGAGTTAAACATGGAATTAGCAAAATATAGACTGAAGTTAAGGAATTAAAGAGATAGTTGTCTGTAATCCGTCTTTCCTTAATCAACAAAGTTAGAATATGTGGAGAATTTGATCTAGGTATTAATACAGCATTTCAGCATAAATTCTAGACCTAAAAAACAAAAACTTATTTCATTCGCAAGATATAAGAATTGAGAAAGGAGCAGAAAAAATTAGAAAAGAAAGAGAAAGGAAAAGAGGATAGAATATAAGTGGTATACTCTTACGGAGTTGCAAAATATGTTTGATAAATAGTAAAATTCATAAGAGCTAAACAAGATCATGGGTGCAATAGTAGACCAACAAGAAGTACTATCAAACGATTATGAAGAAATAAATAACACACAGTTAAAAGAATAAATACATGAAGAAGTGAACCTAATTAGACTAATGGATCTAGATGATATTCCTTTAGAAGAAATTAGAAGAAAACTAAAAAAAAAATATGAAAAGTTGGTGCCTAAAAGTGAAATCAATGAAATTATCAAAGAACATAACATTGACAAATTTGAATATAAATTAGTTAACAATGTAATTTAGAGACCTAATGAATTTGGTGAATCATCTAGAAGAAAAACCCAATTTACTAGATGTAGATATGTTCTAACAAGATAAACTACCAACTTTTTCTATGGGTTCATCCCAAAGACAACCACATCCTTTGAAAAATTTAGCCTTAAGCCAAATAGTCAAACGGGTTATATTTTAAACATAGATGAAGTGAAGCCTTTAATAGATAAGAAACATTTGAATATTGAAAATGGGTATGAATAGTACCTTGAAATTGATTACTATATGGATGGCCAGAAATTTCCTAAATAGTATCCAATATACCTCTTTTGGCACTATAGTTGACTGGTACGAGTCATTAGATGAGGAATGTAAAAATATATTAAAAATGATGGAAACACTAGCAATCACATTCAAAAAAAATACGTAAGCAAACAAAAATTGAATTTATCATAGTTGAACTTGATTCGGAAGAAAGAACTAAAAAATGGAAAAGAAATATTAATAACATAAAGATCTGGGACATGATGTATCTAGAAAATTATATTGTTGAATTCAATCAATATTTTTACAAAATCAGGCATAAGGAAACCAATCTGGGTATATTTTATAACAAATTACCTTATTCGATAAATTTTCTAATGAATGAAAAATACATTTCATGGCGTAAAAATTTGACGTCATTAACACCCTTCATACAAGAATCTCTTATTTAATGAAATGAGTTAATGATGAATGTCTTGACCTCCAAAAGCAAAGAAACATGAAGCAACAATTTCAAGCCTATTGGGATACTTGTAATCAATGGGGGAAATGAACCTGAGAAGAGAAGAAAAAAAATTTTATAAGAAAAAGGGCTTTAACAAGCAAAGAGGAGAAAATGCAAAAGAAAGTATTATAATAAGACAAACCGCAAAAAGTGAAGATTTTTAAAAAAGTTGTTTATCATTATGCGGGGGAAAAGCAGCTACAAATGTTGGGCATGTGAAGAGGTAGCGCATTCTACAAATGTATGAAAAAAATAAGAAGAACGACAAGTTTATTGAAGCTTTGGACAGTTTAGATTATTTTGAGCTTAGTGAAGAAGAAGCACTAGACCTTGTTCTGAGAACAGCAAATCAATTGTTGAAGAAAGTGATCATGAGAAAACTAGTCATACGATAAAAAGTAGCCTAATTAGTCTTGGTGGCATCCAAGGAGAAAAATTTATAGTAGATAATGAGAATGAAGAGCTAAAGGAGATTGAATCCTTTCAATAAAACAAAAAGATATGAACTAAAAAATATCATCTTTTAATTTATAAGTAAGTATATACGAAAAATGATGGAAGGTGATTTTAGAGATAACTGTGATGCAGGAGATGTTAATCTCATCAACTAGGAAAATATCCTTATGCATAACAAGGACCAAAATTACAAATATATTCATATTGGAAGTATCCAAGTTCGAATTATACCGTTACAGTATTATGACAAAGATATTGACCTTTATGCTTTATTATGTGATCCTAGACATAACAAATTTAGTAATGAAATTATGATATGGATTAAGACCAATTTGTGTGATTCTATAGGATTTAATTGTTGACCTGGATATTATGTGAGCCTAAATGAAGAATTTGCTAAAACCTTTCTATCGCTTAAAATAAAAGCAGTTGGGATGGACATAAAGAGAGGAGGCCACTGACTGAGAATGTTTTGAAAAATCATCTCCAAATTAGATAATATCATATACCTAGAGACTAAGGTAACAATTATCGGGGTAGAAAAATTTAAATGTCCTACCCTAATGCAAAAAATTCAGGGAATAAAGTCCAGTATATAGAAGATAAAAATTGGTGAGTGCCAAATAGCTAGCTTGCCAATCCTTGAAAAAGTCAACAAGAAAAATGTAATAAAAATTGATAAGAAAGGAAAAACTACTATTAAGCCCCAACTACGAAGAAGTATAAGTGCAAGATCAGAATGCAGAGAAGGATTTTCAACAGCTAAAGAAGAATTTAAACAAGATGATACAATTAATATGACCAGTGAAATGAGTAGTATGAGTTTTGAACATACAAAAAATTGTGTAGATCAAAGTATTAGTTTCGATAGAAAATCATTGAGTACAAAACAAGGACCATTAGTAAACTAAGTTATGATGATGAATTAGTAAAAAATATGACTATGGAGATATATTACAAAGTCCCTAATACTAATCCTAATAGTATTAATACCCTAATATATATGCTTAGAGACATATAATAGTTATTAGTTGTATGCTTACATCAATAGTGGTTGTTTTCTCTGTCTTAGAACATGCTATCTATTCTCAGACTTCATGTGGAAAAAGATAAAGAATCCTTTACAAGTAAGAATCATTGATATTGGAAAAATAAATCATAATGAAGCCATTAGAAAGGTTACCCATTGAAATAGGAGGAGTCTAATGTATTGTATTAGTAGTTCTATGGGCTACTGATCGACTATCTCAAGATATGATTATATGAAATAATTTTAAAAGGCTTTATTCTCCATGCACAAAAACCGCAACCCAAATCGTATTCACAATAAATGGTTGCCCATTTCCCATAGATAAATGAAATAGATATACAATCATTAGAAGAGCAAGTTTATACATGGCCGGCATGGTCAGAATGTAGCCCTTGCAAAATGACAAGTAGTACTAACAATCTTGTTACTTGAGTTATCTATTAAAGAGCAAGTTGTTGAACAATAAGAAGAACTATGCAAAAAAACTCTATTATGATAATTAGCTACAATTTTGGGACAAAGATTAAGACATTTGCAAAGATCGTCTTGTTAGATTCTAACACTATTATCTCAGTTAAACAAATGGTGTATGCATACTAGGATATCCAATAATTGATAAACAAATCAAACAACTATTGGATAAAGGGTTAGTCAGAAATAGTTCGAGTCCTCACACTAGTGCTACGTTCATGATTAGAAATCACATTGAAGAAAAAAGTGAAGAAGCTAGAATAAGATTCAATTACAAAATGCTTAATGATAGTTCTATCATTAATGGATATTATATTCCTAATAAAATAGTTAATTTTAATAGAATTCAATGAGTCTATTAATAAGTCTGGGTATCAACATTCTTCATCAAACAAGCTTTCTAATGACATATTATGCACCAAAGTCTGATAGGCAATGGAAAAGATATAAGTCCAATAATTGGGCTTGTGTTGAAAATGACACCTGTTCACTATTTTGCTTGTATCTGATTCCACAATTATCTAAAAATTACGAAATTAGTTCATTAGAAACTAGACTCTATAATCTTTAAAGACAGAGGGAAAAAAAAAGAATCTCTTAAATTGAAGGTCGGTTGTAAACGTTATGGCTAAAATGAAAACCCAGGCGGTTTCCTACGTCTAAGAACTGAGTCAGGTCCTCGAGCTGGAAACTTAGCCAGGCTCCCTCTGTTTGAATCCTTTCTACTTAATGGGATTAATTAACTAGAATTCTAGGTTATTTAGTTTATTAATACTAATTAATCAAAATCTCGACAAATTAGTGTACATATTTAGATTACCCTTAATGGAACTAGGATTAGGTATCCTATATCTAAACCGATTCAGATTATTCCCTCAACCAATATAATAACGGATACCCCTAAAGGTTTGGTGCATCATTCAGAGACATCAAAAAAATTTCCATCAGTCAATTGGCATCAGACAAGTTAGGCATCAAAACACATCAAAGTATTACAAAGAGAAAAGCGTCAGGATTGAGAGAAATATGCCATACAGTGGAGGTAGAGAATTGGGTTAAATATTAAAAAGATGTCACTCTGCTAGGTTCCCAGTTTAATCAGGTGGGTATCCTGAGGGCAAAAACTTTATCTTTCCCTACTCTTCTACTGTATTTCTCTTTTATGATTTTTTGATTCTAAATTACCAAAGACGTAATCTTTCGGCAGTTCTCCACCCGCTGTAACTGATATTCTATTTTTTGGGTTTTTGTTGGACTGAATTTTGTACCTTGATGGAAAGACTTTTAAATCCGCATAGGTTCTTCACTAGAAACAGTCAAAGGCTTCTTTGTTGAGGTATTTTAGGTCTTAGAACTCTGCTTTGAATTGACTTTCTCCTTCTGAATTCATATGTGGAAGGCGACTTACCACGATAACTCGTTATCGTCATCTCCCCATCATGAGATGTAGTAGCCAATTCTTAAGAAGTCCTTGGCTGAATCATCTGCAAAATAGAAATTAATTCCCATTCTATGCCTTAAGCACATATATTTCAACAATAGAGGCTTCAAATAAACAATCTTTGCACTCAAGGTTGAGGGACAATCGATGATTGCTGTTCACCTTCGGCTACTTAGTATTCGTTAGCTCCATCAAGCTAACAATGTTTTGAGCGCCATAGAATCTATTAAAGAAATCATGTTCCAATTGTTCCCACCTATTAATGGATTCAGGCACCAAGTCCCTATACCAATCAAAAGCGATTTCCTCATGAGATCGAACCAATTGCTTCACCAACCGATCCCCTTTAGTCCAAGAATTATTACGTATTTTGATGAGAGTATAATGTGTTTTTTGGAGTTACTCTTACCATCAATTTGGTTGAATTTAGGCGTTGGTAACCATAAGGCATACAAAGGACATAATCCTTTTCATGTAAGGCCTCCTGTATGGGTGTGTCTTGTGAGATCCTACCCCCACCTAGGCCATAACTATGTTAGCAATTAGGCATTGATTTTACTCAACAGACATTGAGCCCAACGAAGATTCTTTCATTATTATGCATTCCTCGTTAGATTCTTCACTACAATTAGAATCCTTATCAAATCTTTACCATCTGAGCCTTTGTTAAAGGACTTGGACGACCGCCTTTTTTGCTTCTTTATGAAACTAATAATTTGCTCACTTTGACACTTGATTTAGGTGTCCTCATCTAGACTCACCTCAGCGAGCCTCGCTAATGTTGTCTTTATGCTTGCGAGCTCTTCTTCTGAGTGGGTTACCTCTGTTACCATGACTGGCATAATAACAAAATTAGTGGGCTCAGTCCTTTATTGCGAGAACAATGACTCCCTTAGAATTGTTGGCTAAGAATCACTGCTAGTATAGCCATGATTTTCCACATCAAAAGTTTACAAGGTGGGGTTGATGTGAGCTTAGAGCATATCCATTCCCTGAGAAATTGTTTGTTACATATTAAAGCTAGCAACAGATTTTGCTTCAAAGAATGCGATGTGATTTTGGTGACTCCCTTCGGTAGGTTGGTGCTAAGATTTTGGATTTTGGAAACTACGATGGTATAATCCCAGCTAATTGCTTTATCGAAATCGCAGCAGCAACTTTCGCCATATTCCTAGTCACAATTCCATTAAATGTAATACAGTTGTTGCTGATCCCTAAGATGTGGATTGGACAACTTTCCTTGAAGGTTGGGGGATGTTGTTCTTAGGGGTAATATTGTCTTCGAAGGAATGTAGATTTGTTCTTTGGAGAAAAAGATGAGAAGCAGAGAAGGTCCCACCACACGTGCTAGAAATTAATATGCACAAATTCCTAGCTAAAATAAATTAGACAACAAATGGAGAAACAAGTTCAATTTTTTGTGTTCATGTCAAAGAATGGGTATAATCTTAGTAAAAGTATTATAAGAACAAGTTCAGTAAGTCCTCTATTTGATACACTTGAATGGTCTTGAATGAATTTAATCTCAAGAGCAGGCCCAAGGGGCTTAATCTCATGCTAAGAGTTTGATCTCTAAGAGTATATGACCTGTGCTTAGAGTGTATGTTATCTTCTTTCAAAGAGAATTCTTAATCACTTGTGAATAACTCAAAATGCATACATCTTAAATGAAGGAGAAGCTCCATATTTGTAGGGAAAAGCAGGCTAGGGTTGGGCTTATTATGGCTAATTATCTCCTTTTAAAAGAAAGGAATACTTACCAAATTTCCGCATCATATGTGACATGTTGATTAGCCCAAATTTTTTTACATTAAAATTTTAAGTTAATAAGCTACCATGATTAATTTGATGTGTGGCGGACTATTATTGGTCAAAATAAAAGTATTTAATTTTCCTCTTGGCAAGTCTTGATGGGTTAGAACCACTTTGCATTATATAGTAATGTTAGCGTTTGCTATTCCTATTCTTGCAGCAAGTGCGGGGGTTTATAATCTCCACCAGTAAGATGTCAGACTTCCTTCTCTTCACCTCTTTTTACCCGAGTAGTTTCAATTGGGATAAAGGAAGTCATCTAAGTGTCTTCTAGATCATCTCCCCATATTCTGTCGACTTCATCCCCAATTAGGGATAAGGGCCAATTCCTTCTTTCGCAGTAAAAACTGCTAGTATAAAGCTTAGTGAGATAGGCCAATTGTTAGGCTAAGTTGTATTTTGGGTTGGCAAAGTTCCAATCACCTTTAAGATTTTGTATGGCACATTTTAATGCTAAACATTGATTAGTGGAATGCCCTTTCTCATGATCATAATTCAGTAGGCACTGATGTCATATTTCTCACTCCTTTTCCCCTGAGTCAGATTAAGTGTGGGCCTAATGAGCTTAAAGAGCCCTTGACCTTCAAGTCATTTCAAGTCTTCTTTGCGATTCATTCCTAGTGGGGTGAAGATCTTATAAGAGCGACAAGCCCTGGAGGACTCTATCACATTAACTTCATTTATCACTTTGGCTTCAGAGGTCATGTCCACCTTCTTATCCTTGAAGGAGCTTTTATTTCCTTGATAGGAATTCTTTGGGCTTTTTGCATTTCTTTGTCTACCAACATCCCAACATCTTGCTGTTGGATGAATGTATTCAACAGTTCAATCTATAAATGTTGGTGATAAGCAGGTGGTAGGTCTCTAATAACCATGAGGACTTGCTCTTTCTCTTCAGGATATCTTGGAAATTAACTAACTACTCACTACGTGGGTAAAGTGAGTAAAACCAACTACTCAGGTAGCTTTGCGTTGTAGGAATATTGTGACAAGAATTCCATGGTTAAACTTTCCCAAGTGCTAATCTTGTGTGGGTTAAATCGCTATTTCCCTCATAGTGAGAGGGAATATTTAAGGGAAAAGGGCTTTGTCTATACTTTTTAGGCATATACAAGTTGTTGTATCTTAAAGCATGTTTTACAATTATGTAGGTAGTGAAGAGGTGGAGAATATCTACATGCGGTTTTTGGTTAATACTATGACTTTGAGTCATTGACTTGGGCTATATAAATAAATGTGCCTTAATCAAAGCGATAGTAGGTTTTGAAAACTTTGAAAATGTGTAATGAAAACTCCTTTAGAGGTTCAAATTGCATGATGTGGTTAAGTCTATAATGTTCATACTTATTATGAGGCTAAAACAGACCCTAAAGACATATGGGAATTACTAAAGGTGGACCTTGGTGCCAAGATATTCAAAAGAGATTCTAAGGAATGGTGTCAATGATTCCTTATCTAATTTTGGTGGATTAGGTGATGGGTGCAATTGGGTTGAGCTATACTCATTACATTATGCAACACAAATTAGGTGGAGAAAATGTTACTTTGTAATGTATGAGGTGATTAGGTAAGAAGCCTCCTTGGGGGTTAACAAGGACCAACCAAAAAAGGGGGAAAAAAGAGAAGAAGAGAAAAGAGAGAGTGAAAGAGAAGACGCTTAGATGTTGGATTCATCAAAGAAGCAAAAGTGGTTGTTCACAACTTTAAGTACACACATTTTGTGGAAAACAATGATTTACAACAGGTGAAACCATAGGAAAAGGACCTAAGGCTGTGCTATATATGTGTACAGATTCCTTACCTTTGTATTCCAAAAATTCTAATGTCATAATTCATATTCCAGCTAAAGGGTGGACAAGATTCATGGATAAGATTTGGGGATAAGCAAACCATAGAGAAGTATAATACAGTGTAACAGTTAAACTTATGGCACTTGATTTTGAGGTATCCTAATTCATGTTGTTAAGAAAATGAGAGCCGAGACCTCAGAAAATATTGTGGACTCTACAGAATTATTACTAGTGAATTTGTTAAGGTTAGATGTTAAATTCAAGAGGGTATTGCCAAGACAGAACTTCAAATACAACATCAGAGGATTATGGGGCAATAAGAGATGGGAAATATTTTTATAAAGGTTAAAAACCCAAGCGACTTTTTTTTAAACGTACCAAACCCTTGCAACTTGTCCTTGGATGGATTTAAAAGTGTCTATGGTGAGCTTTGGCAAGTTAGCAATAGAACTCCCTTGTAAGATACCATTACATAACTGTTTGTCCTTATTGAATCATATTAACCCCCTTGCTTTATCATAGTTGTTTCATCGCCTTAGCAATGCTTCACTGCCTACCTCTTCCATTGTCGAATTATCTCATGACATCAATCTTATTTGGAATCCCCGTCACTAAGGTGAGATATTTCCCTCTTGCTTTCACTAGTCATCTCTACTTAGTTTACTTCTTGCCATCATGCTTTTAGTAATAACGTGGCCTTTCTTACTCATAACCGATTTTAACTTTTGCTCTTTCACTTTTACAATTATTTGTGAATCCATTGCATTTAAAATGATGTTCTCCTTTCATACAAGCAAGTTTAAATTAAGTATGTTAATCACCAAAGACTATCCCTATTTATAATACTTTGAACTCATTTCTTACGCACCCTTTCCATTGTTGCTAACCATATGTCTTTATGAGTGTGACCTGATTTTTGTGGCAACACCTTGAATATAAGATCACCTTGTTCCTTATGCAATTTGTCACCTCCCTATTTATACTCCTACAAGCTCTCCATTCAGCCTTATAACTTTAGCTTTATTATGCTCTTTGATCCTTGGGGATCAATTAGAAACCATTGTTACTTAAGTTCATACTAACTAATAGTCATTTGAAGGTTACGATTCTAGGGTCTCTAAAAAGAAAAACCTTATATAGGAAGACAATTTCATAGTCTAATTTTAGGTTGATGCCTTGTACATACTAATCTTTGCCCCCCCAAAAAAAAATTGATGTTCAAACTTTCGTAAACATCTGTCATCAGTTAAACTGTCTGTTCTTACTGCTAGCATAACCTTTAAATTAATATCAAATGCTCTTGTTTCAGTGTTGCTAATGTATGAAACTATTTAACCCTTATTACCCTCTATTTTTTTAGTTGTTTACATTTATAATTATTTTCATTCTATTTGCTTCATAGTACTATTTCATTTACCAATAATTTTGAAATATGCCATGTGTTCCTTTCATTAAAATCTTATGCTAGCAATATTCTCAATACTTTCAATCCTTTATTTGCTCCTCTCGTAGTCATCTTGAATTGTTTTTTGGTATCGTTTCTTTACTATCTTGTCTCTTATTGATCCCGAACATTTTCTGGAAGATCTTAACTGACATCCAAACCTTGCTAATTAGAGCTTGTCCTTTGCATTAATGCTCTTTCTTCAAGCATTTCTCATATTTGTTTGATTTGTTTCATCTCTAAAATTTGCCTCTTTCTGACGTTATTTAATTTCATCTTTCTTTCCAAATCCCTAGTTTCAGTGGTTCCTTAGGGGTGCTTATACCTTCGTTCTATCATAATTGACCATGTTCTTAAATCTTGTTGATATATAGGATACATTCCTATTCGACCTTGAATCGTTGTCGACATTCTGATACCTTCAATTTTCACCAACATATACGCCTTTCTGCTAAAAGTGTAATTACACATAAACCTTGTATGTCGTTTATCATGCGCTCATATAGCTTGTTTGAATTAAAGATCGATTCAACTCTCACTAGTGTGGGTGTATGTTGATCATTATAATCCCACCAGTGATATGGCTACAAAATTCCACTCCTCATAATCGACCTTGATACTTCTTGATTCAACTGTTGCTTTACTTGAACTTGCTTCAAGCAAGGGCATATTCCTGCGTAGTTATTTTATAATAAATCTAAGACATTCTGCATTGTACATCTCCAAATCCATCTACCATACTTGTCATATTGATTATAACAAGAAGGTCACCTTATTGAAACTCAGTTGCTACTATTTTGTAATTCAACTGCTAAACCTAAGCATAACTGAGCCACCTCCTATTTCTAAAATGGTTGTAACTCTTTCCTTCAATTCCTCCTGGGTTGTTATCTATTGCCCTATGTTAGAAATCATAATTATTTCATTCTTTATAATATTTGTCCACCTCTTATTCTTTATAGGGCTCAAATAATCCCATGTTATTTCCATTTATATGATAATCTAAATAGTTTGATTGAGCAATGGGAATTCTTATTCAAAGTAGCATTAAGTATGCAAATAATAGTATTGTCCTATTTTGGGATACTTTAAACTCTTCTTATTAGATAAACAACACAATTTAATCTATAATTCAACCTTCTAACTAGTCGTCTGAAATAAGATGGTGTATGATACTCATCCTTGCCAATGGTATGACTCAAGAGATGTTGAATGTCTATTGGTATCTCTCGTGATCCACACTTGTAACCTATGATTCTTGTGGTCCTCTATTTTCGAATTTTTGGTACACTCATAACTATCTTTATTCTAGGATTGCTAGCTATCCCATGAAAATTTTCCCTAATATCATTCATTTTTATTTCATTATTTATTCCTATTTGTGACTAATGACTCACGTAATTATCATCTTCTTATCCTTGGATTATCTCTAATGTCGAATTAGACCTAGAGCGAACCTTTGACTAGTCTAGTGAGAGAATGTTATGTAAACAAGCAAGTTAGAACTGCAGAAAAGAATATAAAGTATCCCTTCAAAGCTCACGTAAAAGGGACCATAGACTCAAGTCATAGGATGACATCAAATCTTAGGACACAACTAATAACTTATTACTCAGTGGACATTTCGCAATCAAGAACACAAACGGAGGACCTTTTAATGAGAGTATAATCTTAAGCAATGCTTAGCTTTGAAGTGAGTTAGATGAAATACTAATTATTGGGTCGTAGTTAATCCCAACAACCACTAAGATGGTAAGAGAGATTTAAGGACATGTTAAGGTTACGACCGATAAAAAAGTTATACTAATAAAAAGAGAAGACCATTAGGGTTCTAAATGGGGGATAATTTATTCTCTAAGGTATCACCATTAGGGATGTCAGAGGTTCAATCTTAGAGGAAACTGAGCCCTGGGTACATTAGGCGCTATGAAATCAAGGGAAAATTGAACCTACTAGCTTAAAGATTGGCTTTACAGGTAGAACCCGAGCATGTGCATAGTATTTTCTAAATTTCATAGCTCAAAGAGCATGTTTTAGACCCAAATTGTGCTATTA